>PVJC01007440.1:0-51513 GCA_004026665.1 Murina feae
TCTTCCCTTCTCCCTGACACAGGCCACTCATCACGCCGAGGACCGCCCAGCCCCGTGCAAGGCTCCTACCACGCCTCTCTCCATCCCACCCGCCTGATAGCCTCCATCTGTCATCTCCGCCCTTCTGTCCAGACCCACTGACTCTGTCCCCTTCCCCCGAAGCCCTCCCTGATTAGCCCTGATCTCCAATTATTACCTCCACCCCCACTATCACGCCCCAGTCCCTCATCTCCCAGTTGGCTCCCATCAGAACCTTCTGAATTGCCTGACATGATCCAGTCAGTCTCCTTCACACGCTGGCTCCCTGGAACTGGCAGAAGAAAGCATGCTTCCTGGCCTGGCTCCCAACCCCCTCCTCCCACCCCGGGGTCTGGCTCCTGGCTCCTCTCCAGTCGCTCTCTCACCACTTCTCCCTCACATGTTCGAACCTCAGTGGAATATGAGTGTGCTTCCTGCTTCCAGGCCTTTGCGTATCTACTGCCCTCTGCCTGTGAGGCCTTTCTTCTCATCCTCCCCCTGGCTAACGCTTCAGCTCAGATGCCTCTTCCTCCAGGCAGCCTTCTCAGACTTCACTGTGCCCCGCCCGCCCTGCTGACTCCCCAGCAGCAACATGCATGGCCTCCTAGCAACTCATCCCCACAGACCACAGCCCAGTGCAACTGTGTGACCTGCACAAAGGCATCCCACTTCCTTTCTGCACTTTGGTTTTCTTGTTTATCAAATGAAGAGGATAATGGCACCTACTCTTTAGGGTCTGTATATGTACTAAGTAAAAGAAGACACACAAAGTCCTCAGCCCAGTGCCTCACAGAGAAGCAGCACTGAGGAAACGTTAGCGTGTGTGGTGGTGGGTTCAGAAAGGGCTGGCTCTCCCAGTCACACTGAGTATGACGGAAGACGGGAAGGGAAAACTAGGAGGGCCTAAGACATGCCAGGGGCTGGGCCTGGTACTCGTTGACACATGGCATTGCCTTGACTCTTCCCCGTTGCATACTCTAAAACAATTGCAATTTCGGGAGGGTCAGTAACTTGCCCAAGTCATAGATCTGGTAAATAATAAAGCCTGTATCTATCCCCCAAGCGTGGGGTTTTGCCATTACGACAAATAAAGTGGCAGCCCCAACCCACCCCCTCCTCACCACCCGAGGCATTGCCTCCAGGCCGGGTTAAAGGGGCTGAGTTGTCCGCCCTGATCTCTGAGCACCACCTTGGAGACAGAGCAGGAACCTGCAGCTGGCCCTGAGCCGTGCAGGACAGCCAGGTAAGTCCTCAGCTGAGGGGACCGCGTGTGCCAATTTGCTGACCTAATCACGTAAGACTCAGGACAATATCAACGTTCATGGTATTTATGAGGACGGCGACGACAGAGCCGCCCAGTAATCAGGCTCAACCAGGGAGCGGCTCATGGAAACGGCTGTGATTGGTCCTTGTGCTGCACAGGGGCAGGTGAGGGCTGGGAAGAAGGAAGAGGGAGGAGGGAGCAGGTAGGGCAGGGAGGGGACGCCTTGGACCCAGAACTGAGTGTGGCCGGGGCCCCGCAGTTGGTGCCAGGCCCTGTGCCAACCAACTCATGTGGACGATCCTGCTGAACATCCATGATAATTCCGTGACATGGGCCCCGTTATCATCCCTTTTCTAAGGTGAGGAAGCAGGCTCAGAGACGTCCATTCACTTGTTCAGGGTCACACAGCCAGTGAAGAAGAGAGGCAAGGTCCACACAGGCTTGCCCATCTCCCCCTCCAGCCCAGGCGATGGATGTCCTGGACAGTGGGAGGTAATCAGGGCTTGGGCTGGAAGGCACATCCCTATTCTGGTCCCAGCTCGACACTGCCCTACCCTAGGCCTCGGCAATCGACTTGCCCTCTGCAGGACACAGAGGAGGTGCGACTGTCAGACTGGGCTGGGCTCCCTGAACCCTAATCTTTGGGCAAGCTGCTTCACCATCTGAGCCTTAGTGTCCTTATCCGTAAAATTGAGATAAGTGTTGCCCTCATTGGGTTGGATTGTTAAATATGTTTAAAAACTTAGAACAATGCCTGAGTATTACTATGATTTATGGGGAAAACATGGGCTTTGGTGTCAGTTTTTCCAACTGTAAAATGGGAAGGCAGTTGCTGAATTAGACAGTGGTTCATAAGCATATACCTTTTAATCTCATAGAGCCCTTTATTTTAAAAACTTCACATGACAACCCAAATAGAAAAGAGATGTAAGTGGGGTCCTGGCCGCTGTGGCTCAGTTGGCTGGAGTGTCATCTCATGCACCAGAAGGCCGAGGTTTGATTCCTCATCAGGTTGTGGGTTTGATCCCGTCGGGGAGTATACAGGAGGCAACCAATCGATGTATCTCTTTCATATCGATGGATGTTTCTCTCCCTCTCCCTCTCCCCTCTCCCTCTCTAAAATCATTTTTTAAAAAAAGAGAGAGAGGGAGAGAGAGAGAGAAATAAGTGGGACTGCTGCTTACGTATTCAACGACCCATACCTTAACACCAAACCCGGCTTCCTCAGAGGTTCCAAGGAACGGAGTTTGAACATCACTCCTCTACATTCCTCTCAGAACTAATTAATGGCCCTAAGGCTCCGAGAAGGAAGGCACGGTGGATGCAGGAAACGAGGGCCTGAGCTGGCTGGGATTGCGCTCGCCCAGCGGAGGTGGAGGTGGGCACATGGAGGCGTGGGACAGGCCTGGCCATGCCCCTAGTGGAGCTCACTCGGCCTGCTGGCAGCCACCATTCAAGCGGGATAACCATCTCCCCTCGAGGCAGCTGACGCACAGAAGGAAGAACAATGGACTCGGGGTCAGGTGGTGGACCCACATTCTAGCCCAGCCACATGGCCCTGGGCAGCTCATGCCACCTCTCTGGACCTCCCTGTCCTCGGCTGTAAGGTGAGGATGACAGAACAAAACTGAGTCACATGCATGTACAGGCTACGCAACTGTGAAAGCTGCCCCAAATTAATATTATCACTTATTCTAGTAGATTATTTTCCCTTGCTAAGAGCACAGACTATGCTCAAGTCTCCAGTCCGCCATGTCCTGGCTGTGCCAGGGTTCAGTTATCAAACCTGTTCCCTCCTGTGCACAGGGATGAAAAGGGCTTAGCACGGTGTTTGCTGCCCGTGGATCTGGGATAACAATAACTAAGGGTAAACGTGTCCCCGCCCGCAAACCCCCCCCCCCCCCCCCCCCCCCCCCCCCCCCCCCCCCCCCCCCCCGTGCCCTTGTCCAGCGCAGACACAGCTGACGAGGGGCGAATGTCCTGGCCCACTGCACGCAGGTGCTAAGGCAGCAGTTGAAATCTTTTTGGTTCTGTGCTAAGGTGTGGCTGCAGCTTCCCTGGGCTACACCAGGGAGATGTCTGTCCTGTCCTTAAAAGACCAATTCGACTCCAGAGCTGCTTCCTGGAGGTCCTGTGATTCCTGTTTACCAAGCACCTATATGCCAGGCCTCCACCATAACCCTGCATGGTAGGTAGCACTGTCCCCATTTGCCAGATGAGGACACTGAGACTCAGAGAGGTGATGTGACTACCACAAGGCCACAGGATCGGGAGCCCGGCCCAGGGAACTTCTCTGGTGTGGAAGCTGCTGATGGGCTTGTGAGGACCCTGGGGTACCAGCCCACATCACTTGGAGTTCTGGCACAAAGTGGCCTCCTCGGAGTGTGGAGACCCAAATGGCGTTCGGTCTTACTCAGAAAACAATCTTGACCTGAGAGGAACCAGCAGCCCGGGTGGCTGAGTCCCCTAAAGCCCAGTGCCATGCTACCTCCTCCAGGAGGTCCTCCGGGACCAGCCCTGCCACCTCATCGCTTCTCTGGCTGACGGTCCACAGTCCTTTGCTCTGCACCGGAACACTCTACATACCTCACTTATTTAATCCTGCCAACCACTTTCTGGTTGATCTCTACTTCTCTGAGCCTCAGCTTCAAGAAACAGCAGCAATAGTAAGCACTTACTTCCGCTGGGAGCCCGGGGTGACACAGATAAGATAAGGGCTGAGAGGAGTTTGGCCTCTCCCTGCCAGCGACCACAGACCCTCTTTCTCCACAACTCCTGTCCTGAGGAATGTGCCCAGTGCAGCAGGAGGAGCACTGGAGTGGGAGCCAGGAGCGCAGGTTTGGGTCCTGGCTGTGTCTCTCTGGGCTGTTTCCTCTCGTGCCCCCACTCCCAAGGTAGGAGGGGATGATGGAAATACACTCTTGTTTTGCCAGGTGATCCTTATCTTCGCCTTCCCAAGTGATAGGCTTGTCTGGACCAAACACCATGGGGTGGGGATGCCCCAGCTCCCAGCTCCCCTGGCGGCAGCAGCCTGGCCTTGGGCCCTGCCAGCTGATTCCTTCCCTCTCCCCTGCCACCCTCCTGGGCCTGGGCTCTCCCTCTGCCAGGTTCCTGCTGCTTCTGCCCCTACTTGCCCAGTGCTCGCTGACACCCTCCTCAAGCATCAGCCAGGCTTGTACTTCCCAACCTCACCCCTGGCTGCTTTCCTAAAATTGGGCTCTGCCACCTGACAGCCAAGGTGCCTGGACCTGGAAATCCCCATGTCAGGGCCATCACAACGGGTAGGGCCGAGGCTCCCATTGCTTGTCCAGATGGGCAGCACCCTTAATAGCTGGGAAATCTGCACCCCAAGTAGCATAACCCTCCCTTGGCAGCCTCACTCTCTCCCCCCAGGGGGAGTATGTGTAGTGGTTAGGAGCGCAGACTCGGGAACCAGTCAGGATTCCAGTCCCAGCCAAGCACTCACTCTATAACCTTGGGCGAGTCACTTAATCCCTCTCTATGGCTCAGCTTACTCATCTGTAAAATGGATTATTAACTAATGGTTAGGAGGATTAGATGACTTAATAACACTGAGCACTTAGACTGGGTCTGAAACAAAGGACCCACTCCACAAACATCAGCGATTGCTAACCCTCTGATCAGCCCGAGGCAGGACTCCCAGCTGGCAGGACACAGGTCAGGTCCTGCTCACAGTGGTGCTGTCAAGGGTGTTGAAATACCGACATTTAGGAGACTGGACACCCAAACCAGCGTTTTCAGCTTTCCTTAAAAAACAAAAACACCAAAACAAAACAAAACACTTGACAATGCCGGGCCCACATTCTCAAGTGGCAACCGCCAGCTGGAGCCGAGGAGTGGCTGTCCCCCCTGGACAGGCCTTGAGTCCCCGGGCACCACGGCCACTGCACCCCAACTCCTCCTTGCCTCCTCCTCTCTGGGGCCGAGCATCCCCTGCCATTTCCCTCATGCTGGTGCCGGCGCTGATAACAAAGAGAAAAGAAACCTTTCTTGCACCCTCATCTCGGTGGGAGATGATCTGTGTGAGGCTTACACACAGGCAGCACTCGTGTGTGGTGATCGGCATCAGAGCAGCAATCGCCCTGCGGATGGAACTTACTAGAAAGGGGCCTGCGGGAACTTTCTGGGGAAATGGAAATGTTCTGGAAATGTCCTCTATCTTGAGATGCCCCTGTGTGTCCAAACTCATGGCACTGCTTGCTTCTGGCTCGTGCATTTTATTCTGTGTATGTGACACCTCAGTAAGAGGAAAAAGGTGGAAACATGAAAAATAGGTCAGGAGGGCCTCATGCTTCAAACGGGACAGTGGTGACTCTTTCTAGTGGGTGTGAAGGAAACGCCTGTGAGCTTAATACACTGACAACTGTGACAGAAGACACAACCTTAGAGGCTCCTGGGAAGTCACCCCCGTTGCCCTGCCCACGTGTGAGTTGGAGACTTACAGTCCAAGGCCACGAATGACTGCTCTCCAAAGAGCCTGTCTAGAGCCACGAGGTCCAACCCAGAGGCCATCGGCCCCATGGGGCTATTACCATGAGAACTAACTGATTAAAAAGTAAGTTGCTCATTTGCACCAGCCACATTCCAAGTGCTCCACAGCCACACGGGTTAATAGACAGCAGAGATGCAGAACACTTCCATTCTCACAGAAAGCTGTACTTGTCAGCGCTGGCAGGACACAGGTCAGGTCTGTGGGTGAACAAATGTGGGCGCACTTCTGAGTCCGCTGCCAGGGCAGGCGCCATGGTCACGGCCGTGCAGCGCCTGACACGGAGCGGTGCTCAGTGAACAGGAGCTAATGAGTGAACAAAGGCACACGAAGCCAACAGCAGAACCTGGCCTCCCTCACCAACGCCAGGTGTGGGGCCTCTAGGCCTGGTCTCTCCTCCCTTTCGGGACGAGGCACAGGGACCCATGTCCTCAGGAGCAGCTGAAGTGCCAGCAGTCCTACCTGAATCCAGACAGCACAGCAGCGGTGCGAGGGTAGCTTGGGGCCTTTCTGTTTGTGAGAGTAGCTTTTGAGAAGGCGGGGTGGGGTGGGGGGGAGGGTCAGGTGGTAAGTTAAAGCAGCCTGGGCCCAACTCTGCGGGTTCAGGAGGGAGGGCTGCTGAGCACAGGGAAAAACCTACGTTAGCCCCCATGCCCGGCTGCTGGAATTGGAGCTGGGCACCCGCATCATCAGATACCCACGGACACTGCGGTGGACAGGGAGCCACTTCGATCCCCAAAGAGACGCCCCCATCCTGTAGGGCATGAACCCCCTGTCACTGGCTGGATCCCGAGAAAGGAGCTGGCTCAGGGGATGTCTTCCCAGCATCTATCCTCCATATCCAGCCTCTTAGGAATGTCACTGCCCATCTGTCCGTTCATTCACTAAAACAATATTTATTAGGCACCTACTGTGTGCCAGGAAATGAGTTCCATGCCTGATATACATCGGTGAACAAGACCAAGTCCTTGCTCTCAGGAGCTTGAACTTAATAGGGAGACAGACAACAATGTTGCTAAGAGTTATAACAACAGCATTCAACATGTATTGAGAGTTCAGTGTGTGCTGAGCACTGTACTAAGTGCTTTTCAATGCATTTCTCATTTAATCCCTACCAAAATAATATGTATTATTATTGACCTTATTTTACAGGTGAGGAAACTGAGGCACCGGGAGGTTATGGCCAAGATCATCCAGCTCTGCGGGTAGAGTTTGGGATTTGAACTTGGCTAATTTGACTCTGGAGCGATCTGTGTTATAAGAAAGTTCAGCAGGGTGGGGTGGTAGAGACGGCGGGGGAGGAGGCCAGGAAGGCCTCTGTGAGCAAGTGACATGTAAATGAAACCAGAAGGACGAGGTGTCAACCAGTGACATGGACGCTGGGGTGGGGGGAAAGGAAGAGGGGGGACAGCAGGAGCAAAGCCCCTGAGCTGGGGCTGTGTGGAGGGTTCGAGGAGCAGGACAAAGGGCAGTGTGGTTAGAAGGGAGGGAGACAAGGGGATCCCATCTCACACCGTTCTACAGATGAATTAACTGGTACCCAGAGACGGGAGGCCCCCTGAGGAAGCTGCACCAGGGGCCCTGCCAGGACCAGAAGCCTCTGGACTCCGTGTAGTGTTCCTTCCAAAGCTTGGCCTGCTTGTGCCTGGAAGCTAAGGGCTCTGTGGTGAGGACTCAGCTATCTTGGGCTGAGGATGACCGAGGGCAGCCGGTGGGCCGTCGTCTTCCTGCACCCAGATCCCTCCTTCCTCCTCGGTCCAGTGTCAGCTCCGGGACTGGGTGCTGCTCAGGACTCCTGTCCCTGTTTCCCCAGCCAGGGCTGCATCCACTGGCTGCCCCTCATCACTGTCGATGTAGGCCCCTCCCCTTACCGCACTTTTTGGCTGCTCGGAGGGGTCGGAGTGAGGACTTCCATGTCACAGATGGAGAGATGGATTTTGAAGACAGATGCACATGGCTTAGCTGTTTAGTAATTATGACACCAGGAGAGTCGTGTCATGTCCTTGAGCCTCAGTCTCCTCCGCTACACGAGGAGGACAGTAGAGGCTTCCTGGAAAATTGCCAGTTGTGTCACATGAGACACTGTGGCCAGTGGCCAGCTCAATTGGCCTGCCAGGCCTGGGGCTCTCTGTCCCTCTGATGAGAACAGCCAAGGGCTGGAAAAGGCAGTTCTGCCTCGCCAGCCAGAGCCCACACCTGCTGCCATGGCTGTGCCCGCATCGGGGGCTGCCGCTCCTGGCACTGGGCCCCCGACAGGAACTGGGAAGGGACAGATGAGCCTTTGAAGGCAGCCAGGCAGGCTGAGGGGACAGGCCCTGGCCCAAGCTGAGCCTCAGCCCCCTTGAGCATCCTTGTGGGGCAGAGATCTGGGGCAGGGTAGAAGAGAGAAGCCTGGCTCAGTGTTTTCCTAATAGCCCAATGGGTCACAGCCCTTCTGGATCCCCCAGAGGGTCCAGGTGGGTCACCTCCAGAAACCTGCCTGCCCCACTCCTGCAGAGGCCTCTAATCCAGCTCCTCCCACCCTCCTGGGAGCTGTGCCCTGGAGCATGCATCCACTTCTCTACCCCAGGGCCTTTGCTTATGCTTTCTCCCACCTGGAGAGCCTTGTCCCCTGCTTGTTCTCAAGGGCTTCCTCTCTCACGTATCCTGCCAGGGCTCAGACACAACCTAAAGCCTTAGTCCCCAGCCCCTGCCGCAGAGGTCACTTCTGTAGAACTCGTAGGGGCTGCAAGGGGCCTTCTCTTAGAGGAATGGAAAAGCACTCTCTCGCTGGGGGGAACCCTTCTGTGGAACTGGGGGTAAGAAGAAGAACGGTGGGTTGTGGGAAGGGCCAGGGGGAGAGGCAGGGGTGAGGCTGTCCGGAGCCTGGGACTTAGACCAGAAAATCTGGCTGTGTGACCTTCAGCAAGTGACTTATCCTTGCTGACCCTCAAACCCCCCACTTATAAACTGGGGCTGCTATCCCCTAGGTCTGTAAATAGAGGGGAAGGGCCTGGGCACACAGGAGGTGCTTGAGCCTGGGGCAAGCCGGGGCCAGGGACCGCCGCTGACATCGCCAGGGCTCCGCTGGCAAATGCTGCAGCTCAGAGCACCCCTTCCCTCTGGGCCTCCCTTACCAGGAGCGGTTTTAAAACTTCCTAGCCCCTGGCTAGAAGCCAGGGCTTCTTACAGTTACTTACCTCCCATCGAGGGCTTAGCTGGACCCAGCCAGAGCCCATCATTCACAGTTTCTGGAGATTATCACAGCTCGCAGGAACAGCAGGGCACCTGGCAGGAACAGCAGGGCACCTGGCAGGAACCCGCTGGCACCTTCCTAGCCTGGCTGGGGCTGCAAGTGAGCCAGGAGAGCACCCACTTCCTCTGAAAGAATCCAGAGTACTCTCCCTCCCCTTCCACATCCTCCAGGACACATCCTAGGCATGGGCGGGCGGTGTCACCCCCTGTGGGCTGTGAGACATGGCGCTCCCATGGAAAGAGCTCAGGGAGCTGCCCCCCAGCCTGTAGTTCAGAAAATAAATATACCACTAGGAGAATAAACCTCTAGAGCCAGACTCCTGGGTTCAAATCCTGCGTCTGTGATTTAGCGGCTATGTGACCTTGAACAAGTTATTTAAATTCTCTATGCCTCTGAGTTTTCACCTGCAACGTGGTGAAATGATGGTGCTGACCTCACCAGGTTGTTAGAGGGGGATGGAATTAGTTCTTCGTGAAGGGCCTACAACAGTGCCTGGTGCACGGTGAGGGCTGGGTTGGTTGGATGGATGGACGAATGGGTGCAGGCTGGATGGACGGATGGATTCAAGCTCTGCTCTGGGGCACTTGGGGCCCTTCAAGATCTTCCCGACACCAACACCTACCATCCCCGCAGGCGGGTAACGATCATGCCCTTTCCAGGAACCCTCTGCCTGGCACAACCTGGCCACTGCTGTTGTCCTGAAGAGCTCCTTCAGCATGCCGTGGTTCAAATGCCACCCCCTCTGTGAAGCCTCCTTAGTCGGGGCCCTCAGGACTGTCAGTGAGAGGAACCCAGCTCTCACTGGGTTTTGTCACAGAGCTAACACCCTGCCTTGCACTGCCTAACAGAGAGGGAGGATCAGGCCGCAGGCAGGGGGAGTTCCAGAAGTTCTGGTGATGCTGTTGGGTTCTCTCCCCTCCCTGGTCCCATCCCTTGCTTCCCCGTGTGTGTCACCCGTACTCGCATCTCCTGAGTTTAGACACCCTTCATGCCTGGAGAACGGGGCCCGGCTTACCACCTGGCAGCAGAGAGCCTTAGAGAAAAGAGCCTCTCTCTCTCTCTCTCTCTCTCTCTCTCTCTCTCTCTCTCTCTCTCTCTGTTGAATTATGAAGTCCCAGGGAAGAGCTCTGATTGGCCAGGCCTAGTTCATAAGTGCCCTGTGGAAAGGAGGGGTAAGAGCCTATGACTGGCACCACTAATAGCATGAGGAGTTGGGGAAGGGCATTACCCAAAGGATGGGCTGCTATTCATAGGAGGAAAGGAAAGGGCAATCTGACTGACAGGGCCCGTGTCCATGCCAACCTCCTGACACTCAGCCCTGCAAGCTTCCTCCCGCTGCTCCCCCACAGCACTCTGCACACCCCTCCACCAGGGTAGGTAGGTATGTGGCTGTCCTGCCCGCTGGCCCAAAACGTCTTAAAGAGTCAAGGCTCTGGTCATCTTGGTCCTCAGCACTCAGCTGTTTCCTGGTTGTAAACTGCTTTTAATAAATGAGGAAAATGAGGCTCAAGAAGTAGAGGGGGGTCACTCAAGGGGCCAGGATGAGAATCTTAGTCTAGACTCTTTGGACCCTTCCCTCTCCCCACAATCAACAAAATCACCCTGCAAAAGCTCTGACAAGGGGACTGCACCCATCCCTCAGGAAGCCCCGTGGAAGGGCGCTCTGGCTTTGCAGTCAATTGTTCACGTGTTCAAAACCAGCTTCTTTCAAAGACACATGACGGTCTTGGACAACCAGGGTGGTTGTGAGGAATAAACGAGAATGTGGACAAAGCGTGTGGGGGGTGGCGTCAGGGGGCGGGAGGGGGATGTACACAGCAGGGACTTGAGGAACGGAAACTACTGTTTTCAGAGTGGGGGCTCCCTGGCCCTCTCAGGGCAACAGTGGGGTCTGGCTGCCCGCGCTGCCTGCCGTTTGCCCATTTATAAGCCTGGCGGCCCATCCGCATGCCACCAAGAGCACAGGCTTCGGGGCAAGCAGCATGGCCAGCTGAGACAGCGCCACGCAGTGTCACTGACAGACAGGACGCGTAGCAGTAGGAGCCTGGTGGGCCTGGGACTGGGCAGCGTGGGTTCAAATCCCAGCTCTGCCTGCTACTCTATCTGACTTGGCAAGTGACATGATCACCTTGTGCCTCAGTTTACCGGTAAAACAGAGATAACAGCAGCAACATGCTCACGGGAGCTATGAGAATTCAGAGTTCATGTGAAGCACTGCTGTTTGATTTGCTCACGCACATGGTTACCTTGGGACCATCACTGCCTCCCGTTTTGCAGAGAGGGGCAGAGACCTGCCCGGGTTACCCGGAGAATGGCAGGACGGGGCCTGGACGCAGGATCTGTCTGGCTCTGAGCTCCCGGTTGGCACTCTGCCCCAACTCTTCCCTCTGGGGCTCCAAAACCCTGTCCAAGAGTGCTCATCCCCACCTGCCACCTCTCTCCCACTTCAGGGAGGGCAACTCTCCATGTCCAGCCCCAGCCAATCAGGGTGGACCTTCGGCCAAACCAGATGCTACAGAGCTGGCGTTGCCTCAGTGACCAGGAATGTTCCCCTAACAAAGCCCAGCCCAGGCTCAGCTTCCCATCTGGTCCCCATTACCCCTCCTCACCACACATGTCATGCTTGTCTGGGGCCTGGGGAGCCCGGGAAGAAATGCCTGGCGGGGAGAGGGGACAAGAGGCCCAGAGTGGTCCCTAGGTGCAGAGCAGAGCCAGAGGGGGGTGGAGAACCAGTGACAGGGGGACATGTCAGAAACAGGAGTGGAGGGATAACTAAAGGGAAGGAGAATGCTGACTCAGATTTCCTGGATCAAGCCATTCCCACCCTCGGGAAGAGCAAGGGTTTTGGAGCAGACAGACCTGGGCTTGAATCCTGGTGTGACCCTGAGCAAGTCGCCTCACCTCTCTGCACATGTTTCCTTGTCTCTGAAATGAGGACATGCGAACTTCATAGGGCCGTGGTGAGAATGAAGGAGGTAAACCACGGAAAGGCACACAGGAATTCAAGTTCCGCCCCCTCCCAAGAGGAGCACTGAGGGTATAGGCTGGGACACTGGACACTAATGTGATGGTACTGGAACGGCCTGGCTAATGGAGAGACGACATTTGTTGGAATGACCCTGGTTCCAACCTGAGCCTCGACGTGGTCTGGGTCCTGGAGGTGGTAGCAATGGTGGCATTGATGGTGGGGCTGCTGCTGCTGCTGCTGCTGAATGACGAGGCCAGTAGTGACGAAAACCATCACCTGAGCAACGACTTCATTCCGGGCACATGCCAAATGCTTTCTGATTTAACCATCATAACAACCCCATGGAAGAGATTACTTAACCTCTCTGTGGAAGAAGAAGCACAGAGAGGTTAAGTAATCAGTCCAGGGTCACACAGCTGGGGAAAGGATATGATTCAAAGCCAGGTCTACCCAACTCTTAGGTACCACCCAATGGAATGCGAGCGCTGGGAAGAGATGCTTGACTAGGCCAGGCAGGCGTCCCTGCCTGGGACACCCACACAGCGGCATTCCCAAACCCCTTCTCGGGCCCCTGAACGCCTGGCTATAGCCACCCAGCCTGGGCTCCGCCTCCCCTCTCTAGGGCTTGGCTGCTACTCAGCCCAGCTCAGGAGCCAATTGCAATTGCACAATTAACAATTAGGAACAACCTTTCTTCTCTTCCGAGGGAGAATAAGACTTGGTGACAGGGACACAGCAGGACTTGTACCAGAATTCATGAGGTCTGTCCCCAGTCCCCTGCCAGGCTGGAGGGGCTCCTTTCCTGACCCAGCCCAGTCCAGCCAGGAGATTCACAACCAGGCAGCCCCTGGGCCTCTTGTCTTCCTTTCTCATTTAAATCCTACCCACCCCCACCTTCCCCACAGGGAGACTTACTGGCTGCCCCAGCCCACAGTTTTCACATGACCCTTTGACCCCAATACCACTGGTTGACTCTTTGTCTATTTAGTCAGTATCGCCTTCATAGGGTTGTATCTCTATCAAACTGTAAGCAACTCACGTTTGCTTTAAACATTTTTCTTTGGTAAGCAACACTATGATATCTATCTCATCACCAAGCCTAGTACAGGATACATGAAAGTTGCTTGATCCATAGTCTTCTCCTTGTCTTGGAGAACTCCTACTCACCCTTTAGAACCCAGGTCAAATGTCATCTCCTCCATGAAGTCCTCCTCCGTGTCCTAAGCTGCCCTGTCTGTATGTATCTCTAGTAGAACAGTCTTCCCTCCTGCTCTGTAATTAGTAACTACTAGCCAGGCAGGCACTGTGCTAAGACTGCTACACTCAATTCTAAATCTATCAATAACTCTGCAAGAGCGGGGGCTCTCTCCAGTTAACGGATGGGGTGATAAGGCTCAGAGAGGTTGAAAACTTACCTAAAGTCCCAGCTACTAAGTGGCCAGCCTGGGATTTGAACTGAGGCCCGTTCCTGCCCCAAGCAAATGACTCTTTAATTGGGTCAGGCTGACTCCCCTGTGATGGGTCTCTCCCACTGACTTCATCTGAGTCCTGAGCCTAGACAGTCCCAAGTTTTGTGGTCCCCTACAGATCAGCCCCAGAAGTGAGATGTCACTCATCCCCAACCCCATGGTGGCATTCTAGGTCAAAGGTAACTAACTGGCTGGCCCAACTTGTCTACCAGCCTCCAGGACAACCTCAAAAGCCCTAAGTACTTGTATCCAGGCCATTCCCCTCTCCCCTTTCCCCGTGCTCCAGGCCTCTGTGAATCTGTTTCCTCTGTCAACAAGGGCAAGGGTCAGAGAGGCCAGAGCTCAGGAAGGAGCGCAGGCTCTGGAGTCAGCTGACTTGCGTACTGGCTGTGGCGCTTGGAGAACATGACTTAACCTCTTCCAAGCCTTAGTGTGCTTAGCTGTGAAATGTGAAGAACCCTCCTCACAGAGGACAGATTCAGATCTTGAATACCAAGTGCCTTCCACACACATCCAACAGATATTGCTGTGCAGCTACTATGTGTCTGACATGGCTTTTGAGATGCTGTTCACAGCAGCAAAGCAAACAGACCTGTCCTTAAAGGTCATTAACTCTGAGCAGGAAGCCCTGAAATTGCTGATCAATCCTCTAAGCCAGTATTTCTCAACCTTCTGGCCCTTTAAAACAGTTCCTCATGTTGTGACCCCAACCGTAAAATTATTTTCATTGCTACTTCGTAACTGTAATGTTGCTGCTGTTATGAATCGTAATGTAAATATCTGATATGCAGGATGGTCTTAGGCGACCCCTGTGAAACGGTCGTTCGACCGCCCAAGGGGTCGCAACACACAGGTTGAGAATTGCTGCTCTAAGCGATCTTAAGAACAGTGGGCTTATCAGATTCTACTCCTTAACCTAAGCAACACATACAACGTTGGGAACTCTCCTGGGGTCACTGGGAGACACACACCAGGAAGCCGCACAGCACCGTTTAAACAGTGAACAAGAGACACCTAAATGGCTGGCTCTAGCAGTCTGGATAAAGCATGACAGATCCATGGGGTGGAATACTACACAGCACCGAACACAAACTAGATGCAACTCAGACACAACATGGAGAGAGAAAAGCAAGCTTCAAAGCCTCCAACCAATCACTCAAGTTTTAAAACTCCTAAGCAACACCACAGTATTATTTGGAAAGCAGGAGTATCTAATTCAAGTAGCAAGGCGGTTAGTCAAGAAAGCAGGGTGTTTTGTTTTTATTTTCTGGAAGAGGGGGACGTGGGGAATGGGGTCGGGAAGGGACACGTGTGGGAAATTCCAGTGCATTCGGAATGTTCTGTTTTTTAAGTTGGGTGGCTGGTTCACCGGTGTTTATTTTTACGGAACTCTATGCTTTTTATATGACTGAAATACGCTGCCACACAACAAAAGAGGTGTGGGCTTTGGAGGCAGATAGGCTTGCATTTCAAACCAGACCCATGCTTTGCTGCTGCATGAGCTCAGTTTTCCTCTCTGTGAAGTGGGGGTCATTAATACCCACCACTAGCACCCTAGAATCAAACAAGGTAATGTCTCAAAGGAGCTGGCGCCCAGCAGGGCCTGGAGCACAGGGAAGGGGGCCTGGTGTACATGTGGGGGCAGAGAGTGGAGGGGGGCGGATGGGGTACAGCAGCTGCTATTGTTCTTGCTGCTGTTGGGGAATCTCCAAAAAGAACAGATGGAGAAGAAAGGCCAGTCCACAGGCCTCACGTTACGGGGGAAAGGGTTTACTGCTTCCAAGGTCAGGTTGGCCTTTAGTGAAACTAGTGACACATCTGGGGCTCTGGTGGTTGGGCAATCTTGGTCCCTCGACCAGAATACATGAAGTCATGGCCAGGGCTGGCTGGCCTCGCTCCACTGCCCCCACCCCTCTGACTCCCGCTTCCGGACCTTCTCGGTGGGAAACCTGGGCTCCCGCCCTGCCCAGTGCCCTTGCCTCTCCCGAGGCCCTGGCCCCTCACTCTGAAGGTGGAGGCTTAGCCCCCTTGCATCTGAGTGAACCTGTTGGAGGCTTCAGCAGGTCCCAGGCTTCAGCAGGTGTGGCTGAGCGTGAATCCCAGGCGTCTGTCTTCTAGTTCAAATCCAGGCTCAGAGTGTGACCTCAATATTCTTCTCTATGAAGTGGGGATCACAGAGGCCACTGCCACGTCCCTCTCAAATTGGCGGTGAAGAAACCTGCAGACAAAAGGGTCTGCACCTCAACAGGGCAGGGGTATCCCATGGCACGTTCCAGGTACTCAGGCACGGACTGCTGTTCTAGTTAAACGATTCCTCTCCCAGCTTTTGCACAACCCAAGCGACAGCTCTAGTGGACTCAACAATGACCCAGGGTGAGGGGGAAAGTGTGGGCACAGAGCAGGGCAGACCTGGGGTGAGGAGCAGCAGGAAGTGGGAGCAGGGGGCCATGCCCAGGCTCTCAGCCACCCAAACCCTATGAAAACACCCATCAGCACCCCGCTGGCAGGAGCACAGGAATCTATCGGTGTTCCCGAGGGCCCAAGAGCACTCTGGGGAACAGCTCAGAGAGGGCAGCAGCAGGGCACAGGGCTGGCTGTGATTTCAGATCATGACGCATCTGGGGAACATTCCTGTCCTTTCCCAAGCCTGTCCCACCCCCTTTAACAAAGGTCGGCCTGGACTAGGGGTGTCCTTGGAGACTGGGCCCCAGTTCTGCCTTGGCCACCCACAGTGAATCTTTTGGGCAGACATTTCCCCTCTCTGGGCGTGAGTTTCTCCATCTATAAAGGGACAATATCTAAGGCCTCACCAATCTGTGAGACACACTACAAGTCTACGTAACGAGAGCCAGCCAAAGTCCCTTCCCTGCAGGGGAAGGAGGTCAGCCTGGCCCTCTCAGCCCAGCCAGTGCCAAAAAGTAGACCAGTGAGTAACTTGTAACAACAACTCCAGCTACGGGCGGGAGAGAAAATGAATTAGGGTCCAAGCAGAGTTTGCCTGGAAAGCGTGGCATCAGCAGAGGCAGATGCAAAGGAATATGGTCTAAGTTATGCTGTCACAAACTCATCGTCTCGGCAAATCCAATCCCATGGGCTTTGACGGAGCTGGCTCTGTGTATTCCCCAGGCCTCAGATTCCTCACCAGCTAAGCAACAACAATAAAACAGACCAAACAGGTCTACTTGTTGTAAAGATGTGATAAGATGTTGTGTATACATGACTTGGTACGTACTAGATGTTCAATAAGCGCTGGCTCCATGCCACCTCCCTGCCCATCTGTGGATCCGCCAGCACCAAGCTGGCACCAGGAAGCCCTGGTGGCTGGTTCCCCGGCTTGCCTCAGCCCCCGCCAGGCTGACAAGCAGCCCGGATGTTTACACTGGCCAGTCAGGGCCCCCTGCCTGCCTGGTACAGGCTCAGTGAGCACAGGTAGTGCCTAAGCACTGCTCCCCCCTCTGCATCCTGCAGACCACTCGCCTCCCAGAGGCACCACCACCCAGCCCAGATCCTGTGTATAGATTCTCCTCACAGATTATACTGGTGTTTGCTGAGTCCCGCTGATACCAGTCCACGTTGCTCTCAAGCAGGGGCAAGGTGAGAGGGCCAGGCTCTGGCAGTCCACAGCTGGGTGGGCTTGGGCAGCTTCCTCATCTATAAATTGGGTGATGGCAACAGGACTATTCCACAGGGGACTGTGACCGTTAAATGGGGTAAGTGCCTGGCTCATGAAAGGCATTGGGGAAGTAAACTCTTAAAAACTTGTATTAGTGTTTTATGGGCAATTGAAGAGTTTGTCCAAGAAATCAGTGGGCCCTAAGAGCACATCCTAAAAATAAATAATATAAAATTCTTGGCCGGAGTGTACCAAACACTCTCCACATATTATCTCATCACTTCTGCAAGGCAACCCAGGAGATGTGATGCATCCTAATCCCCAATTTCACAGGTGGGGAGCAGAGGTTCAGAGAGGTTGAGCCACTTGCCTGGGGTCACACAGCCCCTGTTAGGTGGAGGAAGCATGTGCCTGATCCAGAGCCTGGTCCACACTTGCTCATGTCCCTGTAGGGGCCTCATCTGTGACTTCCCTCCCAACCTTCATTCTGGGCAGGCCTTCTGAGGTCCTAGCCTCCTCTAGGCCATGAGGGTCCTGGGAGCCGCCAGCAGCCTGGGGCTCACCTGTGTGGCCCCTCCTGCCCGTTGCCTGGGTGGTGACTCAAACTCAGTCACTGGCTGCCCCTGTCTCCAGAGAAGAGATAACACACGACACTAACAACCTAACACAAACCAGAAATCAATGTAAGGGCCGTCGGGAAGGCCAGATAACAGGCTGGGGCATTTACAGAGTGGGGCTCGGCCTTCCTGGGTAAGTCTGTGACTGAGTAACACAGCAGGAACTTCGCATGGGGAGGGGCACAGCCGGGGGTGCCCAGCAGCCAGGCCAAGGGTTTGTTGGAGACCCAGGCCTGGGCGGGCACGGCTGACCATGGAAATTCCCTGCGGTTGTGGCTGGTCAGTGCCTTCGCAGGGGATCAGCACAATGGATTATTTTTTATTTTAGAAAAGGAAAAACTGAGGCTGAGAGGGAAGGATGCTTCCTTAAGACCATGCTGCTTGGAAGGGCCAGAGCTGTCCGATTCCCAAGTCTGAATGAAACACAGTTGTGTCTCTGGCCACTTCTCATTGGTCTAGTCCTGCTTTCCCACTCCTCTCTCTCTGGCTCCCAGGGTGGCTTCCGCAGGCTCCCTGACCACTGCCCCCAGGGGGCTCACGCAGGCTTACATGCCCATTTTACAGGTGAGGACACTGAGGCTCAGAAAGAAGTCACAGGGTAGCTTCCCACTGAGATGGAGTGCATGGATGAAACCCGGAGACTCAACACCACACCTGAGCCCAGAATGCTGCTCCCCTCTCTAGGGATTGGGACAGGTCGGTGCTGTCCACCTCTGGCCTTCTAACAGATGCTTCCTACGACTGTAGGCACCCTGTGGGGAATTCGGTAGCCCTGTGCCCAGCAGAAGCCAAGGGATTCTGGCTGCACAGTTGCCATGGAAACACCAGAGGATGCTCAGAGGGCAGGAGACCAGTCAGTCTTCCTCATCTAGTGCAAAGAGCAGGCCAAGGGCACAGGCTGGGGCTGTGACAGGGCCCCTCCTCCCGTATGTCCCACCTAAACCCCCAGATCTTATGACAAATAAGGCAGTGCCAACTGTTGGCATAGGAGACAAGGAGGTGGTGCCATTTTGGTCCCAGAAGTCAAAAGCTAATCTAATTTTTTTTAAATTGATTCTTTTTTTTTTTTTTTTTACAGAGAGAAAGAGAGAGGAAGGAAGAGGGAGAAGAAAAGAGAAACATGGATTTGAGAGTGAAAAATCAATCGGCTGTCTCCTGCACACACCCCACCGGAGATCAAGCTTGTAACCTAGTTATGTACCCTGACCAGGAATTGAACTGGTAACCCTTCGATGCACAGGACAATGCCCAACCAACTGAGCCACACCAGCCAGGGCTGAGATTATTTCATAAAGAATTTTCTTGCCTCCACACTTGCCTCGTATGGATTAATCAGTTTTTATCAACCACCTACTATGCACCAGGCACTGTCCAAGGTACTGCAGGGACAGTAGAGGTCAAGCCAGATAACGTCTCATGGAACACATTCTAAATGGCAGGAAACAAACAGAGAGGGCACAACATATGCAAAGGGGTGGAGATGTGGAGAAACGTGAGCTGCATTGGGGGAAGTGTGGCTGAAGCAGAGAGGACAGGAGTAGACTTGAATTGCTATGGAGGAGTCTGACTTGCTCCCAGGGTAATGGGGAGCCATGCAAGGATTTTAGGGACAGAAAATGTACATTGTGCAGAAACTGGAGACATCAGAACAGAGTGTGGAGTTGAACTGTAATGTACCAACGTTGGCTTCTTAGTTTTGACAAATGTACATGGTCATTTATTTAATGTACATGTAAATGTAAGATACCAGTGTTGGGGGAAATTGGGTGAGGGATATATTAAAACTCTGTATCAGCCCTAACCGGTTTGGCTCAGTGGATAGAGCATCTGCTTGCGGACTGAAAGGTCCCAGGTTCGATTCTGGTCAAGGGCATGTATCTTGGTTGTGGGCGCATCCCCAGTAGGAGGTATGCAGGAGGCAACTGATCGATGTTTCTCTCTCATCGATGTTTCTAACTCTCTATCCCTTTCCCTTCCTCTCTGTAAAAAAATCAATAAAACATATTTTTAAAAAACCAACAACTCTGTATCATCTTTCCAATTTTTCTGTAGACCTAAAATTATTCCAAAATAAAATGCTCTAAAAAAAAGGTTTTAGGATTCCTGGCTCCAGGGTTGACTCTCCTGAGAAAAAGAAATGCGGAGTGGGGGTCAAGAAGGCGAGTGGGCCCGGGCCCAGGATGGGATGTGTCAGATCTGCACCCGGGCGGAACCGTGCACGTGTGCGGAAATCTCTGATGGGGGCTCAGGAGGGAGGGCAGGCCTGGCGCTGAGGCTGGGATCATTCCCAGGGTTCCTTGCACTTTCCCAAAGGTTCCCAGAGAGCGATCGGTACCCAGGGACATCTGAGGACACAGCTAAAAGCCTTCACTGAAGCCTCGTTTATTTTTATCTTAAAAAGTCATGCCAATTCTGCATTCTACTCCGAAGCAGTGCTTTTAATTTTACAACTCCCACTACCTCCCCCAGGGCAATCTCACGCACTAGTATGAAATGCCCAAATATAAAAATTAAGCGTGAAACCTCAAGAGTGCAGACGCTGACCTTGAGAGGAGTCAAGGGGAGGAGAAAGGACTGAACCCTCAGAGTAACAGCTGAAGAGGAGGAGGAAGAGAAGGAGAGGAAAACTAAAGTGTACCAGGGGCTTGCTTCACTCTTTTGTTGCTTTTCTCACTTACTCATTATCATCTTTTCTTTTTAGAGAGAGTTGGGAGGAGAGAGAGAGAGAGAGAGAGAAACATCAATTTGAAAGAGAAACATCGATCAGCTTCCTCCCATACACACCCCAATCAGGATGTGCCCTGACCAGGAATCGAACCCATGACAGTTCGGTGTACAGGACGACACTCCAACCAACCAAGCCACACTGGCCAGGGCGTGCTTGTTCTTTTTACACATATTTACGTGCCTACTGTGTGCCAGCACTGTTTTGGGGGAAATACTAGGGAACAAGACAGGCAGAAATCCTTATCTGTTAGTGAGAGGCGACAGTGAACACCACCATCAGGTAAGACGGCCGGATTGTGGTAAGTGCTAAGGAGAACAGCCAAGCAGGGAGGGAGGGCAGAACATGGGAGGGGCAATTTTCAGCAGGGAGGCGGGAAAGCCTCTCTGAGAAGGTGACATCTGAGCAGAGACTAGAAGGAAAGGAGGCTGCTTTGCAGATGTTGCCTCGTTCACTGTTCACAGCTGGGGGGAGGGGTAATTATGATCCCTACCTATTTCCCAGATGAGAAAAGTGAGTCTTGAAGAGGTAACATGATTTACTTAAGGTCACCTGGAAAACAGCGGGGGAATTGGGGCAGAGTGTAAGGCTGAGCCCAGGCCATCAGTTCCTCTGGGTGAAATGACCGGCAGCACCTCGGCCCATTACCCCACTGCACTCCTGTCCCCAGCAGACATCACTAATTGATCAAATCCATCTGCTAAAGCCAGATTTCCAAGTCCTCAGAACAGCCAATTAACAGGGTTGGCATAAGCTCCCTGGAGATGGCTGAAAAGGCCACAGGGGCCTTAGGGGGAGAGGACTGGAGAGCAAGAGGGGGGAGGGGACATCTTCCAGGTTATAGGGAGCACTTTGCTACCCCCACGTCTTCTTAAATTGGTCACGTTTAAGAGATATCAAGGGGTAGCATGGACCCTCTCACCCGACTGAGGGCACTGGGTGGGCAGGTGAAGAGGGCAGTTGGTCAAGGGAATGGATCCGCTCCCTGATCAGCCCAGCACAGTTCCGTCCAGGGTGGCCAAATGGCTGTCACAGCTGATGTCAGTGACTTGACTGAGCCTGGCTGCCCCACCCACAGTCACCCTAAACCCCTCCCTCCGTGGCCAGAGTGCTTTTCCCAGCTGAGAAACGTTCGGAGGGGCCAGGGGGGGCTCTCCCCCCGACTCCTTTCTCCCTTCTTTCCACAGGGAGAGAAACATTCTGGGCTGAAGAAATGACTCATGTTCCCTAGAGAGGGCCGGGGCCAAGCTGAGTCAGGTGGAGGAGCCTGCGCTGGCTGAGGCGGCTCTGGGCCCAGGAAGGCAGGGGACAAGTGGAAGTGGGGGAGGCAGGGACAAGTGGAAGTGGGTGGTGCCCGTCTCTCCTGACCCAGCCCTGGTGTGTCCCCTGGGGTCACCCAGCACCGCTACATGGAACCTGGTGGAGAAGAAAAACCCTCAGGCCTTTCCTGACTGCCTGCCTCCTGGGGACAGCCAGGAGACTCACAAGTCTGGGGTGGGGGGGTCTGTGAAGAAATCTCTTCCCTGGAGGGATCAGATCGCCAGCAGAAACGCTCACGCTCACGCGTTTTGTTCTGGGTCTTGCTCTTCTTTCTTTTTTGGGGGGGGGGGTGGCGGTGGTGGTTCTTGTTATTTAAAGTAACACTGCACAATAGCTAGGGGTCAGAATGGGTTGCAATGTGCAGTTTTCTGTATTAAATTTTATTTCTCCATTAGCTGGCATGAACGCTGACAGAAGTGTCCCTAGTGACAATATGAACAATATACCGACTCCAGGACTACACAGGAAAGCCTGTCCTCCATCCCAGTTCCAGGCCCGCTGAGGGCAGGTATGCCAAGAAAACCAGGGTCTACCCTCGAGGCTGTCCCCACCAGGACAGAGACATAACAGTCACACTTAAAGGACATAACTGTTCGGAGGACAGACCAGTGCCAGCTCCTCATCTAGCTGGCACCCTGCCCCACTACTCCCAAAAGGGTACCACCTGCTCCCGCCAGAGAGCCCTAGATGGGGTTCCAGAGCAACCTTCTTCTCACCTCCTGTGCTGGCTTCTTCTCTCTCTGCTGCCTAGAAACAGCCTTTCTGAGCCCCAGATGCACCCACCTCTCCACCCAGAGGTCAGACACTGCAAAAACTGACTCGAGTGAGCCCGACTACTGGCTCGGAGCTGGGTGTCCTTGGCCCAGGACCTTGCCTCAGCAAGCCTCAGCTTTCTCATCTGCTAAATGGGGACACAACTGGACCCATCTCTTTAGAGTTGACTCTATGAAGTGAGTCAATGCACAGGTTGCTCCCTGCACTGCGGTTCCCACCTCCTGCTCTATGGGGAAGTCAGGTAGGAGAACATGAGGGCGGGTGTTAGAAAGCGCCACACACGAACACGGGGTCCTGCTACAGTGCTGTCATCAGCCAGAGGCCCCAGGAGATCCCACTCCACCAGCAAGCCCTGGCAACTCTACCCTCAGTATCTCCATCTGCTTCTGCGAGGCCATTAGTGGCTCTCGCCCGCCTACCTTGTTTCCTAGCAGTGCAATGGTTTCCATAGCTGAGCCCCCTACTCTGACTTGTCCCAAATGTGCCCCACCCTGACTCAACGGGACAGGAGGCCCAGGGGGCTGAGCCGGTAGCACTGAGTGTTCTCCTGCCCCCTCTCAGCCCTCATCTTCCTCCCTTCCAATGCCCTCAGGCAACGTCAGCAGCTTCCCAGTCTCCACGATCACACAGCACACCGTTCCCTGAGCAAAAATACCCACATGGGAAGCTGAGGAGGCGCCATGGAGTTGGGGCTGCGGGAGGGGTGGCAGGAGGAAGAGATCACATTTCTTGAGTACCTACTATGTGTCAGGGTGAGAAGGGCTCAGGGCTGGGTGTGTGGGGAGGTACAGAGCCTCAGGAGACTGCGTGTGGGGCGGGCAGGGGAGCCTGGTCTCCAGGGGATCCAGTCCCAGACAGACGTCAGGCCGGGGTCCAAGGTTTAGGGGCAACTGTCAGGGAGAAGGGTCCTGAGGGAAAAGCAGGCTCTGGAACCTGAGGAGAAAAAGGGGGGGCCTAAACCCCAAAGAGGAAAATAAACGTGGACCCAAATATAGAGGAGAAAAAGTTCATGACAGGGAGTTACGTCTATCTTGGATCCCAGGAGGGGATGGCTTAGACCAGGAGGGGAGATGGGGAGAGGCCTGCGGAGTGACAAGTCTGTTTAATCGAACAGTTCAGAGTCTTATTTGCCAGACAGGGTTAACGGCGGGGGGAGAGGGGGGCAGAAAGGACATCTTAAATGGCAGTCAGCAGGTTCCAGTTCAAGAAGTCTGGAGGAGGGGGCGTCTCCCTACTGCTGGGGAGACCCCGTGGGCCGAGGCCCAGGCTTGGCCCAGTCTCCTTTCTCTCCACGGCAGGAGTCTCCTCAGATCCTTGGGCCGCGCCCCGCCCCTGCCAGTGAGGGGCTGTTTGTGCATAGTGGCTCCAGCCCCCACCCTCAAACCTCACTTCTGTGGACTCGTTCAAAGCCTGGGGAGGCCCTCAAGGCCCAGGGGTCACAGAGAAAGAATCTGAGGTCAGAGCACAGCCCCTCCCTTGCTAGATGCTTCAAAGACAGAATCGGTGCCTATAAAGCCTCTTCCCCCTGAAGCCACCAGACTGTGCACGTGTGTGTGCCTGTGTGTGCATGTGTGTGCTTGAGCATGTGTGTGGGCACACCTGCATGCGTGTGTGTTGGGGTGAGGGGTTGGGAGGCACGGGGAGGGGCCTGGAAGAGGGACCCCACAAAAGCAGTGACCAGGAATCCGGGCCCTGGGTCGACTGGAGCCTTGCTGAAGTCCTGAGACGGGACTCCCTGCCACTGACCTAATGTGTGACCTGACCCCATCAGCTCACACCGCCCTGGGCTCTGTTCTCACCTGTCGAAGCAGCGGGCTGGATGCCCTGACCTGCTCTGTCCCAGGCCATCGCCAAGCCCTGGCAATGCTTCCCCTCAAGATCTCCATCTGCTTCTCCCTCGCTACCATCTGCCACCTCCATTCTCGCCCCTCCCCAAGCCCATCCCCACTCAGCAGCCAGAGCGAGTTCATTAGAAGGCAAGTCAGACCCTGCCATCTCCCCTGCTGGGACCCCTTCCAGAACCCTCCACCCTGCCAGCTACAAGTGTTTGCCTTCTCTTCCTTCGTGGGCTTAAATGGGGGATCTGGTGCAGAAGAAAACCAAACCTGAAGTTTATTGATTTAAACACACACATGCACACACATGCACATGCACACAAATGGCTTTCCATGGCTCCTGAGATAAAGTTCAAATCTCTCACCTGGTCTACGTGGCTCACGGTACCCCATCCCTGGCGACCCCTCAGCCTCACCTTGGTGCACTCCTGCCCTTGCTTCCTACTCCAGCTACACCGAGCAGGCTGTAAGGTCACCCACCTCAGGCCTAGAATCTTTGCTGCTCTATCTTTTTACCTGACTAACACTTAACCCATCCTTGGTACAAATCCCTAAGACCCCAACCTCTTCCAGTCCCACCCTTGCCAGGCCTGGGGAACCCACCTAGTAGTACAATCTAGTGCCAGGCAGTTCCTGTGTGGTAGGCATGGGTCCCAGCACTTTACAGGGATTATATTGCTTGTTTAAACTGCCCCATGAGTTTGGGATTACTAGTGTTCCCATTTTACTTATGTAGAAACAGATCATTAAGGGCTTTGCCTGAAGATGCTCAAATAAATGGCAGAGCTGGAATTCAAAAAACCCAGGTAGGCTGGTGGGGGCGGGGGGTGGTGGGGGCGGTCGGAAGCTCTTGACCATTGTCAGTGCCCGGAGACAAGACAGGGCAGGGAGTTAGCCCGAGGTGACCTGTGCTCTGACAGAGGGCAGCCTGGGGTGAAGGTGGTGAAGAGGGCAGTGGGAACGCAGATGGGTGGGCAGGAGGATGGTCAAGGAGGTTTCTGAGAACAGCTATGGGGCGAGGACTAGGCCTCGGGGGTCTGGGACGTCCGTCCCTGTTGCTGTTAGCGACACCGTCTCTTAGGGCGGAGAACTGAATGTGCACTCACGCCGGGATCAGATCTTCTCTTGTTTAGTGTGTGCGACCACCCTGAGAGGGGGATGTTATCCCCACTTTACAGATGGGCAAGCCAAGCCTCAGAGGGGAAACTTTACCTGCTCAAAGGGCCTTCACAACAAACAGGTGGTGGACTCAGCGTTCAAGTTGCTCCCACAGCCCCTGCTCTTAACCCCCCGGCCACGCTGCACACACAGGCATCAGCGAGTGTGGTTAGGATCTGCTGCAGGTGGGGGGCTACCTCTCCATCCTGGGCTTGCATTTAGTGCCTGGCTGCCCCATGCAACCTACCCAGGCCTTGCCTGCAAGTGTGCATTCTCTCTCTACACACACACACACACACACGTGCAAACAGCAGTAAAGGGGCTGAGAGGATTTCCTCGCCTCCCTGCCTAACTGCATTCACCAGAAGTGGGAAACCACTTAGGACAGCGGTTCTCAACCTGTGGTTCGCGACCCCTTTGGCGGTCGAACGACCCTTTCACAGGGGTCGCCGAAGACCATCCTGCATATCAGATGTTTACATTACGAGTCATAACAGTAGCAACACGACAGTGATGAAGCAGCAACGAAAATAATGCTATGGTTGGGTCACCACATGAGGAGCTGCATTGAAAGGGCCAGAAGGTTAAGTGAAGGCTAGCACGCAGGTGTTCTTGCCAGCGCTTCGAAGGATCAGGACAGACCCCCCAGTGACAACGTGAACAGGCGCTCCCATTTACTGAGGACCTATTACGTGCACCGTCCTGTAAGCTTCAGAGCCTCACGCCATTCCGGCCTCTTCATAAACACGAGAAAGGGCTGCCCTCATCCCATCCACCCGGGGGAGGACCGAGGCTCAGAGGTGGTCACTGCCCCAAGGTCACCCACCTGGCACTAAGTGCAGAGCTGGGACTGGGACGCAGGTCTGCCGACTCCTGAACCCACCTTTTCACCAGCAGGAGCGCAAGGTGAGGAGCCCCAGAAATCAGGGTCTAACTCGTGCTGCTAACCACCCGTGTAGCCCGAGGCAAGTCTCTTTCTCTTTCTGAGCCTTTGGGTCCCTGCAGGAGGTTGGTCTCGATGCTGTGATGATGTCTGAGTCCCACCGCCCTCAAATGGTCTGTGGCTCTGTGAACTCCCTTGCCCTCCCCTTCTCTCCGTCCGCCACCCCAGAAGCCCAGCAGAATGCTAAGTACCCACCCACTTGACACTCAGGGGCATGGAAAGATGAAGTGTCGCCTTCTCATGGCTGCCCCTGCCTCTGTTCAGCCTGGGACACCCAGATTCCCTGAAGCCAGGTGGCGGGAGCAGCAGCCCGGGGACGGAGGAGCTGGGCATTCCCCTGCCCTCACTGCTCAGCTGCGAGGAAGTGGGGGAGGCAGGCTTTAGCTCTGTGCCCTCCCGCCCCATTTCTCTGGGTCGTGGGGCCTGGTGGTAGGAACTGGTCACCCTGGGAGAGTCCTGAGCTCGCTCTGGAAGTCTGAGTTCAAGCAGAAGTGCTAAGACAGATCTGACGGGCTCCAAGGGCAATCTGTGCCCACACGCTCTGCAGCCAGAATGTCTCGCAGCCTCTGCCGTGCGCTGACCCCTCTCTCCTCTCTTCCGAATTAGCTGCTGAAACCCTAGATCCTTGAGTAGCATAGCCTCTTTGCTCTCAGGACAGGTGAATGTACTGAGCTCACTCTCACCCAACATCAGCCTCCCTGCCTCACTCCTGCCCCCTACAGTCCATCCTCCACACGGCAGCCGAGGCCTTTTTAAAACAAACCAAGTCAAATCCCCCTGCAGTGCCTTCCATCACTCTTAGGATGAAACGCCAACATCACCAGGCCTGACCGGGCCCTGAATGACCTGGCCCCTCCCTGCCCACGTCTTCCTACCCCTTTCTCCTTTGCTCCCTCTGCCCAGCCACATGAGCCTTCTTGCCAAACCCCTCATCCTATCTCAGGCCTTTGCACTTGCTGTTCCTCTGCTCAGAACTCTCCTCTCCCACAGCTTTGCCCAACTGCCATCTCCTCAGCTTTCAGGTCTCAGCTCAGATGTCACTGCTTTCCTTGTCCACCCAGGTAGGGCAGCCCCCTCCCAGTCACAGCCACTCTCCACTGCATCACTCTTTTATTTCCTTCCCTTTCTCTGAAGCAATCTTGCTGTTTGTTGGTGGCTGGATGGGTGGATTGGTTTGCCTGTGTGGTCTGTGGCCTCCTCCCCTAGAATGGATCTGCTGCCCCTCCACGTCGGTGCCCACAGCGAGACTGGTCCTCATGTCATCCTTACAACCTTGCAGATGAGAATGCAGGAGCTCGGAGAGGTGGAGCGACTTGCCCACAGTCACACAGCCAGGAATTGGCAGAATTCACACCCAGGTCTACCTGGTGTCAGGGCCAGCTCTGTGAAGCCTTCTCCATGGATGGGGTTCCCACAGCCAGGGGCCCGTGCTGGGGGGCTCCCACCAGGGAGGACTTACTCACACTGAGGCTCTTAGGGAGGGTTCCAAAAGAGAAGAGCCTATCTCTTACTCACGTGGTCCTCCCTGGGAGATATGGGGCAGCTGGGGCTCACCAGTGGGGCACGTGCCACCCTGGAGGTGAGGAAGCACAGGGCAAATGGCTCCCAAATGAGGGGAGACCACCAGAAACGAGGAAACCATCAACCTCCCAATGTTCCGCAGAAGGGGAGACTAAGGACCAGGGAGGGGAAGGATTTGCTGAACATCACACAACCAACACAGCCTCAAGGCCTGGGAGCTCCAGGGCCAGAACCTCCTCCCAGCGATGCCGGAGAGATCCAAAGCCCAGGGTTCAGGAAGGGGGCCTGCCCAGAACTGCCAGGCCCTGAGGCAGGGGCAGGCCCATCGGAGAGGATCTGAAGTCTTAAGACAAAGAAAACACTCAAATTCCTTCCTTCAAAAACACTCACGGAGGGCTTCCTATAGCCTCGGGTGGGCGGGTGGGCAAAGGGGTGAACAATATACTCTGTAAACGGAGCCCCCTCCCACCAAGAGGCAGTCTCTATGAAAGTTCAACACACGTGACCCTCTGACCCAGCAGCTCCACAAAGAGACACGCAAATGACACTGCAGTCCAGGCTGGACTCTGCCCAAGTGTCATCTATGGACAATGACACACGCACCTGCCCAGTGGGAGGCAAGGCGGCCTAAGAAAGGAGCAGATGCTGGTCCCGGCAGCAGCAGGGACGAACTGAAAAATACCCAGTGTCGACTGAAGCTAAAGAAAACCAGACCAAGCCTGGCCGGTGTGGCTCAGTGGCCGAGTGCCGACCTTTGAACCAGGAGGTCATGGCTTGATTCTGGTCGGGGCACGTGCCCGGGTTGCTGGCTCGATCCCTAGTAGGGGATGTGCAGGAGGCAGCCGATCCATGATTCTCTCTCATCACTGATGTTTCTATCTCTCTCTCCCTCTCCCTTTCTGTCTGAAATCAGTAAAGATATTTTTTCTTTAAGAAAAAAAAAGGAAAGCCAGACCAAGAGTGTATGAATTCACACAGATCAAGTTCAAAACCAGGCAAAACCAGGGTGGCAGAAAGCAGGTCAGTGGCCACCTGGAAGGGGGATTAGTGGACGGGGGCACACGGGAACTCTGAGGAGGTGGGAATATTCTCTTTTTGGGTCGAGGTGGCGGTTTCGCAGGTGTGTGCGTTGGTAAGAATAGAGCTGTACAAGATATGTGCGCCCTACCCAAGTAAACGGCACCACAATTTTTCTAAACGCACAGCCTTGCTCTCAGGAGGCACCGAGTAGAACTGGCATGTGGTTCTTACTGTCATGCTAGGAAGAGAGGGGGAGACCCCCTGAGCCCCCACTGTGTGCGGGACGGAGCTGGTCCTTCTGAAACAGGATCCGGTGAAACTCTCCCAACTGCGGTACGAAACAGGCTCCCATAGCTCCAGGTTAGAGGTGAGAAAAACAAGACGCAGAGAGGTGGGAACACGCTGTCCAACGAGGCACAGCAAAACGTGACGGAGCTGGGTTTCAACCCGGGCCCACAGGTCTCTAAGGCCCACTTCTGCTGCATGGGCAGCCCCACCTCCCTGCCCCCCGCCCCTTCCACCCCTCCAGGTTGCCAGGCCCTTCCCCACGCCGCTCCTCTGCCTCCTGGAGGAAACAGCACATGTCCTAGATGTGCTGCTTCTGTGAAAGCTACTTAGGAAATACATCCTCCCCTCCTTTCCGCCTCCTCCACCCTCCCTCAGCCCCGTCACTGCCACATCTCTGAGGTCATTTCTGCCCTGGACCTCTGTCCAGTGAGAAGGAACCCCAGAGGCTGAGCAGCTGTGTGTGTGGGGGGAGGGGGGGAGGTGAAAGGGGTTGCGGGCATGTGTTGACCAAAGGGCTTTCTCAAACCCCAGGCTCCCCCAGCCCAGCCGGTGACCCCCGAGCACCAGAGCTTGAGGTTACAGTCCCCACCCTTGGCTCCAGCTCCCAAATGACGCAACCGTGTCCAGATTCAGGGAACCATAAAATGTTTACTTGGAAGAACCACCACCACCACCAGTTATTCAGTTCTTATCCTGTGCCAAGAACTTTCCAGAGTCATCTCATTAATCCCCTCCAAGGACCCTCCAAAAGAGATGTATTAGGCTCTCGCTTTATCGATGAAGAAACCAAAGCTCAGAGGGAGGTCAGTGACTGGCCCAGTCCCACAGCGAGGAAGTGGTGGAGCTGGGATTCCAACCCAGGCCTGGCCAACTCCCGGGCGGAGCTCCAAGCCAGAGGATGATGCTTGTAACCCTACAGGCCGTTGCCGACAAGGCCCCTTCAGTCAGTCTGTTCCAGGCGTGTCATTTTACAGAGGAGAAAACCGAGGCTCAGGGAGAATGTCTTGCTCAAGGCCGAATGAAATGTTAACGGCAGGGCTCGGGCTGGGGACTCCACCTCCACCCTTGGCCTTGCTTCCAATGACCAGATCATAGCACCAGAGTGGGCCACAGGCACCTGGCACCTGGACGGGCAGCCCCGTGGGAGGCTCTGGTTCCAGGCAGAGGTAAATATTGACATGCCGGTGTTTACACTGTAACCCTACTCCTCTCCTGGCTGTCACCCCACGCCTGCCCTCCAGTCTTCCTCTTCAAGGAGGCAAGGAGCCATGGGGAGGAGGATGGGGGAGAGGAGGGTTCTGGACCAGGGGCGGCTCCTCATGCTCATGGGGGCATCTCCAGTTAAGGAGCTGGGGAAATGGAGGTCTGGCTGGGAGTTACAGGCTTGGGGTGGTGAATGGGGAGAAAAGGGCTTTACTGTCAAATGCTATGGAAAGGTGAAAGATTAAAAAATAAAAATCAGTATTTCGGCCTGATCAAGGTACAGCCCCATCAGCAACCAAGGCCTTTGGCTATTGCCTAATTGGTCCATCCCTGTCCCCAGGGCCTTTCCCAGGAAGGCAGAGTTCCTGCGAGGTTGAGTGGCAGCTTGGGACTAAAGCCAGAATCTGAAGGAAGCAGGGGGCCACTGCCTTGCTGCCGTCCCTAAGTGATCCTGGAGACCCAGCTTTTACAACTCTGTAATGGAGATAAACCTACTCCCTCGGTTGCTGTGAAGATCGGAGAGGTTACATTTAAGTGCCAGATGCTGGCTGCTCATTTCTCTCCTCCGTCTGCCCCTCTTCATAATGGGGGATTTGAATTAGGTGGTTACGAATCCATCCCTCTTTTACATTTTTATTTATTGGCTTTAGAGAGCAAGAGAGAGAGGAAGGGAGGGCGGGGGGAGAGAGAGAAATATCCATTTGTTGTTCCACTCGTTTATGCATTCATTGGCTGCGTCTTGTATGTGCCTGACTGAGGATGGAACCTGCAAACCTTGGCACATCAAGATGATGCTCCAACCGACTGAGCTACCCAGGCCAGGGCCTGAATCCCCTTCCCACGCAGGCGCTCCATGGTTTTAAGAAGACCTAGCAGCCAGGCCCCCCTCCCCGACTCTGGGTCCTGAAGTGAGATCCTCACTCAGATAATTTCCTGAATGCTCTCCAGAAACCTACTCCTTTGTTTACATCTCCCCTCAGAACCCCCAGGAGCCCTCAGTGAGCCAAAACAGGGCTGCAGACATCCCAGCCACCCATACCCTCGGCGCCCCAGAAAGGACAGGACCCACAGGCCCTAGACAGCGGGGGTGCAATCGACACTGGGTTATTAAAACTTTGCCCCCCCAGACTGTAACTCTTGCTAAGGAGAATATCTCTTTATTTTACTTTCTCCAAAGCTTGGCTCCCGGGAAGCATTTCATTCCACTAAGTGAAGCTCGAGTGCCATCTCTTCCGGGAAGCCTTCCCTGATACACACCCACGGGCCAAGGGTGGCTTTGGATCTGCATCCTCAGGTTGCTGCTTGTCATTTTCTCCCTTGTTCAGAGGCATCTAGGAACAGTGGCCTTTCCTCCCCTAATAGAGTGACGTTCCATGAGGCAGGAGCCCTGCTGGTGATTTTGTGAAAGGGGGTGGGGAAGAAGGTCAGTATCTGCGGGGACAGGGACTTGTGAAATCTCTGGGGACACAGCCTCCTTCTCTCTTTACTGCCCACTTTGGGCAGCGCGATGTGGGTGTGGTGTGGGGTGAGGAGGGCAGTGACTCCTCACCCCACACCACATGTCTCTCCCAGGGCCACTCCGGCAGCCTCCTAACTGGTTTCCCAGCTGGCAGCATGCCCCTCCTCTCCTCCAATTCTCCACAAAGCAGCCTGGTGATCATCTCAAAAAATGCAGATCTGCCATGTCACTGCCTTCACTCTGAACTCCTGAGTGGCTCTCCACTGCCCTTAGACGGAGCCCCGGATCTTTAAGACCCTCTCTCTATATACACCTGCCCATGGCCACCTCCCAAGCATTGCCTTCAGGGCCTCCAGACGAATGAATTCTCGAATGTTTTGGTCAATCTTGCACATAGCTGCCCCTGCCTGGAATGTCCTGCCAGGTCCCATTCATTCTTCAGGCCATGGCTTGAATGTCATGTCCTCAGGAAGCCTCTCCTGATCCCCGGGCCTGATTCGCCTATCCGCTCCGCAGCACCCTGCCCGTCTCCTTGGTAACAGTAACTGCACTCGCAATTTCCTGCTCCATATCTGCCTGTCGCCAGACTGTGGAAGAGAGACAGACCTATTGGTCTCCATCACCCTGACCGCGGCCCCAAAGCCTTATATTGTGCCTTGTTTGGTGGGTGGATGGATGGATGGATGGACGGAACAGTTTGACTAGAGCAGGAGTGCTTACCAAGTTAACGGAAAAGAAAAATATTGAGAGGAAACACAAAAACAGTTGCTGATGGTTCCTCCCTCACGACGGACATCCAAGTGTGGACTTGAGCCAAGCTTGGCTAATGCCTGAAACTCCGCTAAACTCACCCTGTAGCCTTCTTACCCCCTCTTCTGACAGGGCCTGCTCTCTCCAATTCTATCTGGGAAACGATGTATTGGTCTTTAACAAAAGCTGACAATATGCCTGTTTGCCAAAAATCATAGCAATGCAAGGAAAACGTGATTAATCCCACCAATAGCACAGACCTGCCTGCCCAGGGAAAGGCACTCCTATGCTCTGGGACCCCCAGAGTGCCATGTGGCCTCACATCTTCAAATAATAACACTTTCCCTCAAGCTCCCAATGGTTTGCATTTCTACACTGTATCCTAGATTGTATCCTCCTGGTATCCCGAGAAGAGAGCAAACCTGCCCCACCTGGTAGGAAAGGAAGTAGGTGGTACATCCAGAGTTCAAACCTAAGCGCTGGACCCTGTCCCCAACTGAGCCCCTTTGCAGCAAAGATGAGCCCCACCCCTCAGCGTGGCTTTAAGCTCAGTCCCCAGCTTGGAATGTGAAGGAACATTCTCAAGGGGCCACAATAGCAGACTGGGGGACGCTGGGTGGGCCTCTTTACCCTGAAACCCATCTGCCTGGTAACCCTCCAAACATCCAGGAGGTTTGTGGCCTCTCTGACGCTATCTTGCTGTTTAACCGGGGCAGTCTCCCGCACCTCTCTGTGCCTGCTGCTGGGTGGCTCGAGGACAACTGGAGACAGAAGATATAAAAAGCTTATTTGGAACCCGCACCCCAAGCCTGCGCTGGACGGGGGTGGGAGGGGTGGGGAGCAAGGTGCAGAGGGGGGAGGTTCCACTTGAGGCTTTTGCGAACAGTGCTGACTACCTGCCAAGTTAGAGACCTGGGTGGGGAGCTGGGGACCATCAGGGAGATTCATCCCCGCCAACAGGAAACAGAACATCGGCGAGTCCTGTTAGGACCCAGAGGCCAGGGGAAACTTGGCCATGCTGGCGGGGAGGGAATGCTGGATTTGTTTAAAACCCATGGAACAGGAGGTCCAAGAAATAAACACTTTAGCAGCCCTTGATCACCCCCACCTCAGGAATGAGCACAGGGACCAGTGTTTAAGGGAAACCACAGTAAGGGGGGAGGCCTGACGTCAGCCTCCACCCCACCCACAACACGGGTCAACAAGCCATAGGGCAGCGCCAACTCCTCAGCCAGCCTGCGCCTTTGACTATCGGGCCCCAGCAATGTCCCCGGCCCACTTTCTCTCCTCTTCCCCGGCTCTCGAATGCCCAGGTGCCAGGCAAGCCCCACTCTGGCCTTCCCATGGTCCTCTGCTCACACAGGTCTTCCTGCCTCGACATTCTTTCCAATTCAGATGCCACCTGCTCAGGGGAGCTTTCTCGCATCTGTCCAGCCGGGAGGCCTCCCTGGCCTGGCGTGGTATCTCTACTCTCCCAAAGAGATGTCACTTAGTCTGACGGCCCACGCAGATGTTTATGGGCTGGCAGAAGCTTCCCTAACGTGGGGTTTATGACAGGCTTTTCCTCCCTAGCCCAGGGCTTGGCATACCGTATGCTGCAAGTACTCCATAAGCCTTTGCTGAATGATGGACAAGGGAATGCTCTGGTTAATATCACTGTCTGCTTCTTCTCTCTACAACACGGATAAACTTTAATCTTTCTTCCAGATTAACATACGTCAGGAGGAACTTCTCAACTTGAGCTCCAGGCTGTACAAGGAAGGAAACGAGGCTGTATTTGCATCACACTCTCCCTGCATTCTCTCACCGAATCCCCACACCATCCCCGTGAGATAAGACATCTCATTTCGCAGATAAGGAAACGGATACTCGGAGGTGGGGATGCCACTTGAAGTCTCTGTGGGGAAGTGGAGGAGTTGGAATTTGAATCTGAATTTGTTTGATGCCAAAGCCTGGGGTCTTCCGGCCAATCTGGGGGACCCCCTCCCCCCCACCTCTCCCACCCCCCGTTGTACGGTTCTGGAAAATGTCACCAAGGCCAGGTGACCTCTCTTTGGGGGTTTTAAGGAGAAAGACATTTTCTTTCTGAGCAAACAGGTTAGGTTGGACTTGGAGGCAGAGTGAGTAATATGACCTCAAAGTCTCACCTCCTTTTATTGTCCAAATTCTGAGACCTTAAATCAAGGGCCGATCCACAGGGAGTGAGCTCTCTGCCATCCAAACTGTCCAAGCAGAGCATCCCAGGGAGAGGTTCCAGACCAAGGAGGTCGGCTAAATCCAAAATGATCTGTAAGCACCGAGTGTGGGGCCAAGTGTAACTTCCCATATTACTGACCCTGAGGCAGGCTGGTGGAGGGGGCGCGAGGTATTAGGGAGGCGAGGAGAGGGGAAAGGGATGTTTAGGGGGACCCAGCTCTGGGCAGGGCAGGAGTTGGCCCTGAGGAGTTCCTGGGGGATTCTTCCTGTCTACAGGGGGTCCCTCCTCAGGCCCTGCATGGTGATGTGGGCCTGCCCAAGGGGAGGAAACCAGCGACAAGTAGGTGGCCTTGGCCCCCATGATGGAGAGCCAGACATCAGGCCCTAGCGAGGTGAGTTAAAGGCCTTGGCTTTCCTTCCAGAGACAAGCTCCCTCCCTAAAACAGCCCCAGCCAACCCGGCCCGGATAAGGGTGTCTACCCTGGGGCTTCAGAATGACCCCCCCCCCCCCCCCTTTGAAATCTCCCTCCCCAGCTCCCTTCTCCTTGATGCCACTGCTCCATTCCTCCTCCGCGGACCCATTCCTGGAGATGCTGGGGAGACCGGCTTGCGGGCACAGGGTCCCCAAGTGTCCCCCGGGTCGCTGGCAGCAACCGGCCTGTCTGCCCAGCCTCCACCTCCACGCCTGGGGCCACAGCAGGATCGCACCCCCAGTTCCCGACCCAGCCCTCCGGGCGCGATAGCTCAGCTCCTCCCCTCCGCTCGATGCCCCCAGCCGAGCCTCGGTCCAGGCCCACCCAGCGTCCCGGGACACTCAGACCCGACTGGACCCAGCCGCTTCGGAATGGTCCCCGACCCCCGCTCGGACGCAGCCTGGAGAGCCGGGTCTCCAAGCCCAGCCGGGTCCAGGGGCTTCCTTCCGGACGCCCCAGACCAGAACCGCAACCGAACCGACTCGGCCGGGTCCAGCAGCCCAGAACCAAGTTCGGCGTGGCAGCCTCGACGGAGCCGAGCGCGGCGCCGCCCGGCGAGCCGAGCCTGCCCGCGCGCCCCGGGTCCCCGCCTTCCCAGTGCGGCAGCGGCGCCCAGCCCCCGGGAGCCGGGCGTCACGGCCCGCACCGTGGAGGGGGCCGTCGCGCACTCACCATAGCGCGCGCTGCGCTCCGCGGCTCCGGCTCCCGGCTCCCGGCTCCCGGCTCCTGCTCCGGCCGCGCTCCGCTCCTCCGACTGCGCGGCTGTCGGTCCCGCGGCTCTCGGCTCCCAGCGGACCAGCGGGGCTCTGGCGCCGAGACCGGGGGCGGGGGGCAGGGGGCGGGGGGCGGGCCCGGCGAGGGGCCAATAGCGGGGCGCGGGGCCCGACGGCACAGCCAATCACATATGGAGGCGGCCTTCGCCACGCCCCCTTCCCGCCGCCGGCTCCTTAACCCTGGGCGCGCCGGCTGCAGCCCGAGCGGGGAGCCGACCCCAGCGCGGGCGGGGTCTCCGGCTTCCGGGGGCCGGTCCAGGCCTCGTGCAGACAGGCTTCGGGGAGAGGCGGGTCCCGGGGAGCAGCCCGGCTGTGCCCGGTGCGCGGCGCCGGGAGCCTCGGCGACCTTTGTCTCCTGCCTGGCGCCAGCACTCGAGTGTGACCAGGGCGCTGCAGTGTGTGTGTGTGTGTGTGTGTGTGTGTGTGTGTGTGTGTGTGAGAGAGAGAGAGAGAGAGAGAGAGAGAGAGAGAGAGAGAGAGAGAGAGAGAGAGAGAATGGGTGGGAGGGAAGGAGGGAGAAGGGCCGACCGCCCTGTGTGCCTGTGTGCATGCATGTCCAGTGGACAAACTCTCAGCAGGTATGTGTCTGTAAGTGCATTGAGCGAAAGAGGAAAGAAGGCGCGGGAAGGAATGCGAGCGCATGCAGTGGTTGTATGATGTGTGACCTGTGCATTTGGGGCCCACTGTCATGCATGTTGGTGAGGTAGGAAGAGACTCTGTGTCCCTGATGTGAACAGGTAGAGACCCAGTCCCCGTGGCTGTGCGGTGTCCTGTGTGCATGTGCAGGTGTGCGCACAGGAGGGGCGGCTGTGACTCGGTTCGCTGTGCATGCAGCACTGCACAGACATCGTGTGCAGTGAAGACGTGTGTGTGTGTTGTGTGTATAGATGGCCTCTGCAGCCATCTATATTTGTGTTACGCTAGGAAAGAGAAGCTAGCCTTGCCGCTATGGCTCAGTTGGTTGAGGGTCACCCCATGCACCAGGAGGTTGCTGGTTGATTCTCAGTCAGGGCACCTGTCAGGGTTGTGTGCAGGAGGCAGCTGATCAGGGATGTTTCTCTCTTATTGATGTTTTTATCTCTCTCACTCTCCTCTCTCTCTAAAAATCACTAAAAGCAAATTTTAAAAAAAGAAAGAGAAATGAATGTGTAATAAATGATTGACCAGGAGAGACAGAGACATCTTGGAAGAGTGGGTTTTGGGCCTTGACGGATGTATAAGAGTTCATGAGGCCAGAGGGAAAGGATTGGAATCTTGCCTACCAGCCATGGGGGAAGTGGGTGTAAGGGGGAGTGGCATTGGCTGGGGGAAGAGATGGATTCCAGGACAAAGGGCACCCACTGCCAGGAGGGGGAGTAGGAGCAGCTGGCACAACCCCTTCTCAGAGCTGACTTGGGGTGACTGGGTATGCAGAAGAGAGGTCTAGGCCCACTGCACCAGGTGCCAAAAGGGACCACATGCTCCTGGGCAGTGTGTGTGGCAACCTGGAGAGCAGGGAGGAGGTTCTGTGGACATTACTCTTCCTCCTTCCATTCAATAGCACTCTGAATTCTTCAATGTGGAGGAAGAGATACGGGGAGGAGGGTCACTCATCGAAACCCACAAAGTGTGCAAAACAGGGAAACGTGGTGGAAAATGGAGGGTTGGACTATGCCCTGAAGGTGACAGATGGTCTCTGCCTGAGACACCCCAGCTGCCCAGACCAGGGCTGGTTTCAGATTCCTGACTTTTCCTCAAGTATCTTCCTGAGAACCTCAGCTTGATCCCTGGGGGGCATTCTGAGATCCAGGAAGACATGAAGATAGAACCCAGTTATCCTGCTATCCATGTGCTAACAGTGTGGTGGGGGATCCCAATCCTTAATCTGAGCCTCAGTTTTCTCCTCTGTAAAATGGGATTTGTAATGCCTGCCCACCTCCCTGTATTGACAGGAAGATTTGAGTTACTATACATGTGGGCCCTTGGTAAGCTTCAAAGCCCTGGAAAATATTAAGCATCCATCCATTTATATAAAGTTCAAAAATAAGCAAAACTAAGTTATGCTGTTGGAAGTCAGGCTACCTTTGTGGAGGGAATGACTCTAGGGGACACAGGGGGACTTCTGGTCCTAGGGAGCTTGTTTTGGGATGGAGGGGCTGGGTACAGGGGTTTGCTTAGTTTGTGGATCTCCTTAGAGCCTGTGTGTGTTTTTCTCTAACATGTTATAGTCTAACCTGTTCCCCAAAGAAAAGTCACATATCCTACTTACATTTTATTCACTCACTCAGGGGGCATTCTGGAAAGCTCCCTCAGCAAGGCTGGAACGGGGCTGAGTTTTGGGGATATAGTGAGCAAGATGTGATCCAGGCCCTGGTGGTGTGGCTCAGAGGTTGGGTGTCGACCCATGAACCAAGAGTTCACTGGTTCAATTTCTGGTCAAGGCACATGCCCAGGTTGTGGGCTCGATCCCCAGGAGGGAGCATGCAGCAGGCAGTAGATCTATCGATGATGTTTCTTTCTCATCCATGTTTCTATCTCTCTATTACTCTCCCTTCCTCTCTCTCTAAAAATCAATAAAAACATATATATTTTTTTAAAAGATGTGGTCCTGGCTCTATGAAGAAAACAGGAGAGAGGTGTGGCTTTCTCCCTTCTGAAAGGGACATGGGAGGTTAAAAATGGCGGCAGAGTAAGTGGATGCTGCATGGACATGCTCCCAGGACCAAACTGGAATTACAACTAAAATACAGAAAAGGAAGACTTTTAGGAGAGAACCCGGATACCTGAGGACCAAAAGTGGGGACCATATAGAGACTGGTAGGAGGGGCAGAGGCGTGAAAGGGCTGGTTGGGCGCCCACAGAGAGCAGCTGAAGTCCTAGAGAGATATCTCAGCTGTGTGTGGGGAGGAGGGTTACCACTGAGAACTCTGGGATCTAATCCCCAAGATAGAGCCCAACCCCCAACTGGGCCTCCCAGCAGAGAGCACCACAACTGAGAAGGGTACCCACATAACATCTGGCTGTGAAAAGCAGCAGGGTGCTGTCTGTCAGGGAGTGAGGGCTGAAAACTCAGACACCCTCTTAAAGGCCCAACGCACAAAATTCCCTGTGGAGTCACTCACCTTGTGCTCTGGCAGAGGGAGGGTGGAATGGACTGGAGCTATGTGAGCAGAAGCCAGGACTGGAGACTTGGGGGCTAGAGCTCAGAAGGCAGACACCCCCATTTCCTGAGTTGAGTCGTTCCCTCACACAGCAGAGGGCATCTTTTCCACACAGACACTTGCCTTGCCTGGGGGGGGAAGACCAACCTATTGGAAAACACCTTGCCTTGAGACCACTTAAGAGATTGAAAGTAACAATTAGCCTCCAGGCAAAAGCAATTACACCACCCTGTTGAAAATAACTCTTGCCACACCTGAGGATGGTTGCCTGGGAGCCATTCAAGTAGGAATCCTGCAAAGGTGGTCTCTGGAGGCTTCGAGTCTTTGCCTGATATAATTAGTCAGAAACAGCATTTGACACTGTCCTGCACTGGAGATTGAGAGGTGTAGAGGATATACCTAATACATAGTCACAAACCCAAACAGACAACCAAAATGAGGAGACAAAGAAACAACCCCCAAATGAAAGAACTAGAGAATTCTCCAGAAGAACAGATAAATGAAGCAGAGATAAGAAATTTATGTGAAACAGAGTTCAGAATAATGATGGTAAAGATGCTCAACAGCATGAAAAAAGAACAGTCAGAGATAAAGAATGACATAACACAAATAAAGAACACATTGGAAGAAATACACAGCAGATTAGGGGAATCAATGAATCAGAAGACAGGGTTGAAAAAAAATCACTCAATCAGAGAACCAAAATGAAAGAGACATGTTGTCAGTAGGAGGAGGAGCTTGACCAAAGCCACTCCCTGGAGTTGGTACCAGCATTAGAACTGAGGCCTCCCATGGTAAGCTGAGTCTTTTCCATTGCACCAGGCTGCCCCAGCAGAAGCCATCCCTGGCCTTAATGCTCTCCCGGGAAAAACAAGTGAGAAGGTTGGCTGCCAATTCTGACCCAATCCCCAACTCCTTAGGGATCCTCATAGCTCCCCTCCTCCAAACAGCCTCCTGGGAACAATTCTATGTAGTAGGTCCTATGATTCTCACCCCACCCCCTATTGCAAGTGAGAAAAATGAATGTTCAGAGAGGAAAAGTGACTTCTCTTGGGGAGGTACCTCTCATCTGAGGGCATTCACTCCTGGGCTGGCATCATGCCGCTTCCTGTTGGCATTCGTGGACTCTGCTCTCTGGCGAAGCTGGTGGTTGTGTGGCAAGAGAACATGTTTTCCTTGTCAGATTCCTAAAGACTGGGTGGTGAGGGGTGCTTTTTCTAAATGTTCGGGTCTCATGGGGGAAAGGGGGGTGGAGGGGCCAAAAATTGCTTAGTTGGAGCAGCAGGGCTCCAACTGGCAGAAAATGCAACTTAAACTGGGAAATACAGGGGGTAGAGCTAGCTTTAGGCATGGCTCCACGGAGGCGCTCAGATGATGTCATGAGCGTTCAATGTCACTCTCTTTGCTTCTCCAGACTGTCTCCCTCTCTGCTGGCCTCATTCTCTGGCAGGATCTCTCCTCACGGTCACAAGATGGCAGCCCACAGCACCAGCCAGGCATCCTAGACTCTCAGCAACGCTGCAGAAACAGAGACTGTTTTATCCACAGTTCCAACAACATTCATCTCCCAAACTGAGTCTCACTGGTTTTTATTGGGACGTGTGGTTGTTGCTCAACCAGTTACTGTGGCCAGGGGTTCTGTTTGGCCAGGCCACAGAGATTGAGAGATTGAGAGTCTCTTAGATTGTGAGATTGAGAGTCTCAGCCTGACATCTGAGTCTAGATGTGGTTTCTAGCCAATCCAGCCTCCGGATTCGCAGGGGCCCAGGAAGAGCCCCCTAGCATGTGGGGAGAGGCTTACAATGTACAGGCCCTCAGTGAACGGCAAGCAGTTTTACTGGGATTCTTTGTTTTGCCTGTGCCATCACCTTGTACAGAATAGATGTTCAGTAATGTCTAGTCTACAGTAGGTGATTGGCTGATAGACTTCTTGGACTGGTGCCATGTAACCAAGTCAGATAAGAGCCGGGATAAACGGAGCAGTCCACAGGCATGCGGACCACACCAGACGAGTTTTAAGAGCTATTTAATTTTTAAATGTTGTTGTGTCTTCCATAACTAAACTGAAACTACGGTTTAGAGCTGCGGTCGCCAACCTTTCAGACCTCATGGACCACCAGTTGGCGACCACTGGTCTAGAACTCCAAGGGGCTCTTCGCCTTCTCCAGGAATAGATTACTTACACACACACACACACACACACACACACACACACACACACACACACACACCAGCCTGTCTAAGAGAATGTGGTCAGGAAGGCATCAGAAGGAGCCTATTGGGCCAGGGGGCAGCTAGGAAGGGGGCAGGCAGCTTGTAGGACCCAATTAGACTATTGCTTGACTCATCGACCCTGCAGAGAAGTCACCGTGGGCGAAGCTGGGGACCAGCATGTCTCAGCCTGAGCTCCCTCCTCTTCAGTAACCAGCGACTCTGATTCAGTTGGGCAGTTTGAGTTTCTGTGAGGGGTTGAGTGAGGCGAGTGAAGTCCTGCCCAGTAATAGCTGCTGTTTATCAAGTGTGTGCCAGACCCCATGCTGGGCACTTTACCTGGTGTAAACACAGGACCAATGGAATATATTTTAGATACTCCCATTATTCCTGCTTTTGCTTTACCTTTCTTACTATTTTCTCCCTTTGCCCTGATTTCCATATTTAAATTCAAAAGTGAACTAAGACAAGTCTGTTTTCTGCTTTCAAATGTAATCGATTTGTGCTTACTGTAAAATGATGTAAACATTACAGAAATGAATACAGTAGGAAAAGTCACACTCCTCAGATATTAGCCACATTAGTCCTTGATGTGATTCTTCATTTAGCTGTGTTAGCAGATGCGTCTGTTTTGTGAGAGGAAAAACATTTTTAACTGTGTAATGCCCTCCTGCCCGTCTTTGAAGAAGCGAACTTTCAGGTCAGACAGTTTCAGCTGGGCTTTGTCCTGTGGATCTGGGTAATGGGTAGAGGGAGGGGACAAAACAAGTGAGGAGAGAAAGGGCAGAGGTCGCTGGTGGAAAAAGATAGGAGAGGCTGAGGGCGAGGACCAAGGAGGTAAGAGCCAGTGCAGGCTGAGCTTGGAGAGCTCTTGAGGGACTCAGACCCAGACTTGGGGGCTGCGGTGCTGTGGGCAGGGGGTGGGAGGAGAAGGAGAGAAAAAGAAACAGAGAGAAGAAAAAGAATGCTAACAAGTGTGATTGAGATTATGAATGAAACCTGCTTTAACATTTCAGAAGAATTGAATAAATATTTAAATTGCCTTTCAAGTTTGTTTTTTTCACTTTTATTTTTGAGGAGAGGAGGAACTGGTATTTTTTCTAATTCAATAGAGCTCTGAGACTGGCCTCAAGGTGACTCATCACTACCCAGGTTACTTTTGATAAACAAAATATGAGATTTCATAATATGTATTGGAAACATTCGGTTTCCACTCTCTGTGTACTCCTGTCCCCTCTGGTAGTTCCCCTGTGCACATTCCAGGTAATTCTAAATGTATTGCCTACTTATAGGTATTGTGCTAAGTACCTCCCACATTAATTAATTTATTTTTTTAAATATATTTTATTGATTTTTTTTTTTACAGAGAGGAAGGGAGAGGGATAGAGATTTAGAAACATCGATGAGAGAGAAACATCGATCAGCTGCCTCCTGCACCCCTCCCCCTCACTGGGGATGTGCCCACAACCAAGGTACATGCCCTTGACCGGAATCGAACCTGGGACCTTTCAGTCCGCAGGCCGATGCTCTATCCACTGAGCCAAACCGGTTAAGGCCACATTAATTTATTTACTGCTACTGTAGCCCCCTGGCAGCAGGTACTGCTATTATCCCATTTTACAGATGAGGAAGCTGAGGCTCAGAGATGTGAAGCAACTTGCCAAAGATCATACAGCCAGCAATTGGGGGAGCTGGGATGAGATAACACCTACGATTTTAATCTTCTGGTAAATGTAGTTTTATTTGATTTTTGTAAGCAGTTTCAAATCCATCTCTGCTTGTGATCAGGTAGGGACAGACATAAATAAAAGTCTGGCATGGGGTGTCATTGAACCCACCCCACCTTCCTTGTGGTCAGCGTCGTCACCTTTTCCTATATTAAGAACCGAAGCTGAGTGGGTCATGGTCACTAACCTTGGGTAATGCCTGGATTTTAAGTTGTGTTGTGGGATTTAAACTTAGCTGTGTGTTCTCCGAAGGACATACTGGAGCTGGAGTGGTGGCGGCGGTCCAGGCTGCATCTCAGTTTCCCGGAGGCAAATTCACAGGCTCGGAAAGCTGGACCTGAAAGGGATATGAAAAGTTATCAATTCTAGTTCCTCTTTTGATTTATGAATTTTGACAGTTTCCCCCACAGGAGTCACCTGGCCCAAGTCTGAACACCTCTGCTGATGGGAGACCTGCTACTTTTGCAGAGCCCAGAGCCGGGGAGAGACAGTGAGAAAAGTAGGCCAGGCTGGAGCAGCAAAGCAGAAAAAATACCTGAGAATTACCTGGGATGCGCACAAGGGAACCGCCAGAGGGGACAGGAGTACACAGAGAGTGGAAACCCGTTTCCTTAAAAGCCTTTCCTGCTAATAGTAATTGTTTCATACCCAGCTCCTCTCAACTAAGGGAATAAGGATGTGTTTTTTGCAAAGGACCAAGTCACTTTTGAACCAAATTACTCTAACAATGTATTTCCCCTTTTGCCAGGGCTGCCAGGAAGCTCGTTGATAAATTACCTATTCCACCTCAGTAACTAATTTAGTATGGATGCCTCATAGACTCTTTCCTATTTTTAATGGCTTTCGATCTCTTTTTAAATTGATGTCTTACTGCGCCCGGCTAGCTCAGTCAGTAGAGCATGAGACTCTTAAAATTGATGTCTTACAATGTTTGCTTTAACACCAAGCATTTTTGTAAACGGAGGGTCTGTTGATTATTAAAAAAAAAACACATTTTGTAGTGTGAGTTTGTTGGCTGACAGCTAGAGTCAGGTCGTAGAGGAATGGGCCAGGGCATAGGACCAGACCAAGGTAGGGAAGGTGGGTCAGGCAGGAGAGAAAAGATGTCAAGACCAACCTGGCAACTGTGATTGGTCACATGGGAGAGAGGTGTCTGGTGCTGGAGATATTCGAAGTGGTGGGGAGGTCAGGGGTGCTAAGGAGGGGCAGTTGAGTGTGAAAGATGAAGTTGCCCAGATCAAGAGAGAAAGAAGAGTGCTCCAGGCGATGAGAACAGCCTGTGCAAAGACCAGGTTGTGGGGGGGCGGTGGGCAGGGACATGGGGAGAGAGCAGGAGGCAGGCAGAAGGTGTCAGTGGCTGGAGTGCCTAGGGCAGTGAGGACAGCGGTGAGCTGGGCAGGTGGCTGGCAGGGCCTTGCCATTCAAGGAAGTGGTGTTTATCCCGAGGCTTGAATCTTCATGTTCTTAGGAGCTCTCCTGGGGGGCTGGCCTCTGGGGCAAGGCTGCACCTGGCAGTCCCAGAGCAGAGGTGGGAGTGCAGGGGAGGGCATGGGAAAGGCATCGAGGCCAATGCAGAACCAGGCTGCTCAGCTCCACTGACCCGAGTGGGAACTGGCCAGGGGCTGCCCAGCCAGTCAGGGCCAAGGGTGAAAACTCAGGATTTCGACCAGGATGGTGGGTGGGCTGAGACCCCCCGGAAGACCCCATCCGACTAGGGCTGGGGCTGTGGTCTGATTCCCTGAGTCAATTCTGGCCTTGGCTGAGTGAGCCTGAGCAAGGCTCTTCACGTCTCTGAACTTGGTGTCTATCTACAAGGGAAGAGATAGAACCCACCCTGAACGGGGTGTTTCAAAGGTCAGGTGAGTGAACAAATCCTGACCTCACTGCCCTCACTCAGCCACTGGAACCTGCCTGCCTCCTGCTCTCTCCTGACGTCCCGTCTTTGCCCAGGCTGTTCTCGGCACCCGGAGCACTCTTCCTTCCTTCTTGACCTTGTGCAACACCATCTTTCACACTCAGCGACCCCTCCTCAGCGCCCCTGACCTCCCCACCACCTGGCACCTCTTCCCCAGGTGACCAATCACAGTTGCCAAGTTGGTCTGGACATTCTTTCCCTCCTGTCTGGCCCACCTTCCCCACCGATTTAAAAGATTAAACACAAACGAGTTCTTCAACAAATTCCCAAGCCCAGGTGCTAGGAAAGAGGCCCCTTGAGTACCCCACACCCCCTGTCTCTTCACAAGTCTGATGAGGGCTCCCCCAGACCCTGCCCCCTGCATGACTGCTACGTAGCACCTCCCACTCTGCCTGGCCCAGCTCTGACCCAGCTCTGTAGCCCCAGAAACAGGGACTAGTTGGTGCTCAATAAATGTCTATCGAACTGCACTGGAGGTCTGTTCTAGGGGCTGCACCTTCTCTCTGCATCCACCATCTTGCCTTCACATAACTCGGTGTTTTCACAGGTAAAGAGCCTGAGGGTCAGAGAGGTGAAGTGACTTGCCCCAGGTCACACAGCCCCCAGGAGGCAACCCAAGCTTGACCCCACTCCTAATGGTTTCAAAGACCCTCCTCTTAACTGTGCTTTGTATGTCCCCACTACAGTTCTTTCCCTCAGAAGGGGGAGTTTAGCGACCACGGCTGCAGCTGCAAGTGGCTGGGGAATCTTGGGGCTGGGGACAGCCACTCAGACCTTCTGGCTATCGGTTTCCTCATTTATAAAACGAAAGGGGTGAATCCATGATTCTCAACCCTGGCAGCCTAATCGAATCAACTGGGGAGCTTTTATTTTTATTTTTTTAATTTTAACTGGGAGTTTCTAAAATCAACCGGTGCCTGGGCCCCACCTCAGGTCAATTGAACTTGAATCTCTGAGGGTGGGTCCCCAAGTTTGTAAAGATCCCGGCTGATTTGGATGCACAGACAGGACCAAGAACACTGAACTAGCCCCTCGGGAGGCCCGATGCAAGAAGCCACGCCACCTGGGACGGTGGAAAGACTAGGGCTTCAGAGCCAAGAGGCTGTGGGTTCTAATCCCAGGTCTGCTCTTTCCCACATACCAGCATCCTCCTCCGGCAAATGAGGAGAAGGAGGCTCAGTGAAGTCCAAGGTCACATGGCTAGGAAGTGGCTTTGTGGAGGTTTGAATCCAGCTCTGCCCTCAGGTCCTGGACAGGGAGAGGAGGAGGTGTGGTCAGGCAGTTCCTTGGATGACCTGAGCCTGGGTGGGGCAGGTGTTGGGGCAACACCTCCGCTGCCTTCTCACCTAGCACGTGCCCAGACACCTCTGCCACCCGTTGTGTCCTAAGCCCTGGGCAGAGGCAGGCCAGTGTGGACATGCCAGTCAGCTGGTATGTGACTGGTGTTGGCCTCAGCTACAAGAACATCCTGGAGGAAGGCTGATGCCAGCTTAAGCCACCAGCAGACCTTGTTTTAAACACCCGCCCCATCACTCATGTGCCATGTGGTCTTGGCAGGTCACACACCTCTTTGAAACACTCCAAAACGAATGCATAAGTACCGCTTTCACTGGAGTGCCCAACCCTTCTCTCTTCCTCGAGGGCGCAATCCAACTGTCTCCTCTTCAGATGGGCCTTCCCCAGCTGCTGTCTCTAAAGAGGTTCTCCTTTCTACTTATCCCCTATCATTATACCTATAGTATCTCCTTCATTCTATTTGTCAGAATTTAGAATTCTTTAAAAAATTTTTTTTATCGATTTCAGAAGGGAAGGGGAGAGGAGAGATAGAAACATCAATGATGAAAGAGAATCATTGATCGGCTGCCTCCTGCACACCCCACACTGGGGATCACGCCAGCAACCCGGGCATGTGCCCAGACTGGTAATCGAACTGTGATCTCTTGGTCTATAGATCAATGCTTAATCATCGAGCCATATCGGCCGGGCAGAATTTATAATTCTATAATTCCGTTGCTTGGTTACATATTTATTACCTCTCTCCCCAGTTAGGTTGTAAAGCCCACAGACGTAGGGACTGTGACTTCTTTGTTTTGTCATGTCTCTTAATTGAGGTGGAACTTACATGCCACAAAATTCCCTCATTTTAAGTTGCGCAATCATCACCCCAGAAAGCTCCCTCAGTTAGTTTCTGCTTTCGCCCTCATTCCCAGGCAATCTCCGATCTGCCTTCTGTCCGTCTAGTTTAGCCTGTTCTGTGAAGGTCACGTGAACGGAATCCTAGAACACACAATCTGTGCTTGACTTCTTTCACTGAGCACAAGGTTGTGGAGCTCCATCCACGTTGCGTGTTCAATAGTTTGCTCCTCTCTATCGCTGACCAGTATCCCATGGGGTGGATGTCCTATGTTTTGTCTACCCATTCACCTTTTTGATTTTTTTTATTGCTTCCAGTTTTTGTCTATAGAATAATACTGCTGTGAACATCCCCCTATAAGTTATTGTGTGGTCGTTCATTCTCATTTTGCTAAGATAGACACCTAGATACCTATGAGTGGAATTGCTGGGTTGTATGGTAAGTATATGTTCAATTTCTTAAGAAACCGATCAACTGTCTTCCATAGCGGCTACATCATTTTACATTTCCACTGGCAATATGTGAGGTGTCACCGTGTTTTTTTATTTACCAAAATATCACCAGGATTAAGCCTGAATTCCCCGCACAAAGCAAGTACTCAGTAAAATGAATGAGTAAACAGATGTTGGCTGAATTAGCAGCTTGTGGTTAAGCCCCAGCGAGGACCCACATAGAGTCACAGCATGGGACCGTGTATGCAGGGGCTGTCTTCCTCTGGGGCCAACATAAAACCAGCAGGACCCTTTACACCCAGGCGACACGGGCATCCCCTCCCCGAAGGACCCTTACTGACTGATGCCTTTCTAGTCTATCTTTGACTCTCCTGGAGGGTCGTGGAGCAATTCCCTCCACATGTAGCAAAGCACCTCTGTGTTGCCTGTCAAAGGCTGCGAAAGAGATTGTCCAGAACGCAGGGTCGCAGCAGCACCTATGCGACAAAGGCTTCTTGTTCTTTAACATCAGTTAAGGCTCTTTCCCAGCTGAAATGGCTTTTCTTCTTCAATCCTGTGTCAGGTGCCATTTATCATTTCCCCTTTTTGCCTTGGCTGAGTGGAGGCTCAGAGCAGCCTGGGGTTGCCTGTGACCCAGAGGGCAAGGACGGGGGCCTCAGGCCTCCGGTTCCCCAGGGTCTAGCATAGCTCTTGTCCCAAGAGAGCTTTCTCAGAAAAAGCCAGGTGGGTGGGATGAAATGAAAAAGCAGCAATGTCATCGACTCGGAATATTTTTATACAATATTTTCCAAGGCTCCGTGTGTTTTTTAAACAGTCTGTATGTGTAGGTTACTGTGGATATTGTAAACGTTACTGGGGGATGTATAAACTGTGACAGAATAATAACGAAGGACATAGAGTCCCTGGTATTTAAAACACTAACATCTGGAGGGAAAGATCAACTATACACACACGCCCACAGCTGGAAAGGAAAGGAGGAAGTGCCAAATGCCATATGGGAGTTGTTAAGCGCTATCAGAGTCCAAAGCCTGGAATTTGGCTGACGGGGAAGGGACAGGAGAGGTGAGGGGAGAAGGACAGGTAGGAGCCTAGAGACAGGTGTTCGTAAGGAGAGAGGTGGGCCAGATTTGGGGAAATTTCCACTCATGTGGGAGTTGGAAGCTGGTGGAAAGAGCAGTTCATTCAAGAATCCCCAGGGAAGTTGGTCTTGAAAACTCACATCTCTTTTGATCCAGAAATTCCACCTTTAGGAATTTCTCCTAAAGCTGGGGACTTTTATTTCCGTGGTAATCTAGAACAACAAGTATGAGCACCTGCTGACTCGTTCTCGGGAATGACCCAGGCCTCATGCCCCACACCACCAGCCCACTTTCGTGCCCGTGGTGGTCTGGGCTTGGGGTCAGGTTGCCTCACTTTCGTTGTCTCGGGCTGATGAAGAAGAAAGACAGGAGCAGGCCTCAGCTTGGCTGGATTATTTTCCGGTGCCAAGGGCACAGCCCTGGGGCCTGGGAGAGTTCGAAGGGCCTAGGAAATGTTTGAGACCTGAAAAAGGAACCTTTAGGACTCCAAAGTAACAACAACCACAACCAAAACAACAACACACACAACCCTATTCACCGAAGGCTTTTCAATTGCAGAGTTATACAAATAAGTCCCTTTTCATTGCAAAAAATTCATCTTTGATGTGAGGTGTGGAGGGTACACTTTAATCTGTTTGACAAGAGGCGAGCAGAGCCTCCCCAGGTAAGAATGCTGGGGTCCATGAAGGTCCTTAAAACAGAGGATGGGATGCCCAGAGCAAGGAAGGCCAAGAGCCCTACTGTGTCCCCGCCCACCCCCCAAAACGGGGCAGGTCTCCCCTGACCCAGATGGGAAAAGAAGTGGGCAGACCGAGTTCAGCCCACTCAGCAGTGTAGGAGCTCCAAGAGGAAGCAAAACACAAACAAGAAACAACACACGGACACAGCCCGTACAAGCCTCGTGAGTGCGAGGCACGATTTAAAAAATACATATTTTTATTGCTTTCGCGGCAGCCTTCAAAGCTGAGTGATGGACTTCCACCCACTTCTGCCACCACCTCTCATCTCCTCCTGCTTCGCTCACTTAGCTCCAGCCACCCTCCAGGCCTGAGCAGGTGGCTCCTTCTTACCTGCTAAGTCTCATCACAAGTGTCACCTTCCCAGAAGGGCCTTTTCCCGACTCCTGGATGATGCAGAGACACCACCGCTGCCCCTCCCCGCCATGACTCTGCTTCAAGTCTTCAGCACACTTACCACTCCCTGAACTTGTCTGTCAATGTATCCATTACTCCTTCCACATCTAAATCTGTAGTAGATCTTGAGCCCCCATGAGAGCAGCGCCATCTCTATCTTGTCCCCCGCTAAGTCTCCAGCACCTAGAACAGAGCCTGGCACACAGTAGGCCCTTGGCAAGTTTATTGAGTGAACAATGAAATAACATTTGCACCCATTAGAATGGCTATAATAAGAAAGAAGAGGGAAGGAAACCATGTGGAGGAATTAGAACGTCTATACTTTGATGGATGTGTAAAAATGGTGCACTTATATTTGCTAGTTTCTAAAAAAAAAAAAAAAAAATTAAACAGTTACCATATAACCCAGCAACTCCACTCCTAGAGACATATGCAAGAGAAATGAAAACATATGCCCACACAAAACATTGTTCATGCCTGTTCATAGCAGCACTAATCATAATTAGCCCAGAGTGAAAACAACCCAATGTCTACCAGCTGACAAATATACAAATAACACATGGTTGCAATGCAATATTACTCATCAACAAAAAGGAACGAAGCAATGATGTGTCACACCATGCACAAACCTTAAAAACTTACACTGAATTAAAGAAGTCAGACGCAAAAGGACACATCTCTAATGGTTTATTTATATGAAAGGTTCAGAATAAGCAGAGACAGAAAGCAGCTTAGTGGTTTCTAGGGGCTGGTGAGAGGGGGAAATGGGGAGTGACCGCTAATGAGCACAAAGTCTTTTTCTGGGGCAATGAAATGTTCTGGAATGGTAACAGTTGCACAATTTTGTGAATATACTAAGAACCATTGAATTGTATTTTTATTAAATATATTTTTATTGATTTCAGAGAGGAAGGGAGAGGGAGAGAGAGATGGTCACATCAATGATGAGAGAGATTCATCGATCGGCTGCCTCCTGCACGGCCCCCCCCCCCGGATAGAGCCGGCAACCGTGACCTCTTGGTTCACAGGTCAGTGCTCAACCACTGAGCTATGCCAGCCGGGCTGAATTATATTTTTAAAAGGGTGAATTTTAGGATATGTGCATTATATCTCAGTTAAAAAAAAACTTGTGCATAAATGTTCAGAGCAGCATCATTCACAGTAGCCAAAAAGGAGGAAAAACCCAAATGCCCATCCACCGATTAATGAATAAACGAAGCGCGGTCTATCCGTACAATGGAATATTAGTTAGCAGCAAAAGGGAAGTACTGCCAGCTGCTGCAACATGGGTGAATCCTGGAAGAAGCCCGTCTCGGAAGACTGCACCGTCTGCGAAACTGACAGAACAGGTGAAGCTTAGCAGTGGTTCCCAGCGTGGGGCACCCCCCCCCAACAGGGGGGCAGTTTGACTTTTAAGAGGGACAATTCGAGAATGAGTTTTTTGCATTTCTTATGGTTCTCGGGGCCTCATATACAGTATATAAGTATATAGTGACATATTTATGCATTTCAGTTCTCTCTGTTTTGAAACTTTATTTGCTATTTTTTCATATCACTTCATTTTTTTAAACAATTTCTTAGTGACTCCTT
>PVJC01007441.1:0-51439 GCA_004026665.1 Murina feae
GTTTCTTTGTCTCCGCATTTTGGCTGTGTCCCTTGCTGAGTTAGGCGATCACTGAGAGGAATTAACCTCTAAGCCACTTGGTTATGAGAGTCAGCTGTTCTACAGTGGGACAACTTCTGTGCTGGAGACACCCTTATGGGACTAGAGTTGTTTCAGTGGGGCTTTTATGCTCACTGCATCTGCCCCGAGTGTGTTCCTTGTGGATCTGTTTTGTTTAGGTTAGTCCCACTCTGGCCACTGGGTGGGGCTGGCTCCTGTATCTTTAAGGAGGTGTTGAGTTAGCCTTTGCGTTAGGCTACTCAGCCTTTGCAGCTTGGGAGGGGCGGGGCCTCGGGGAGTTTGCAGGGCAGGGCGGAGCAAATAGCTATGGCGCTTCTCAGCCCTGCGCTGAGAGTCACCAGGTCTCTGTGTCCCATGGTAATTGCTGCAAGCAACGCTGAGAGAAACCCGCTTTGGATTTCCTCCCAGTGCCAGTCAGTCACCCTTCTCTGGGTGTCTGGGTCCTCAGAAACTCGCCTGGAACTGGAGTTCAGAGCCACTGGGAACTTGTGGCTCTCTCCGTTTTGGAAAAGAACCGCGACCTCTGGCACCAGCCCTTCCCCGAGCCCGTGCGCGCGCCTCCGTACCTCTGTACTTTGCTTCCGCCGCTCCTCTGAGTCTCAGACTCTTTTCTAGTTGTAGGATTTTCACTCAGCCAGCCTTCCTGTGGGTGCGAGTGGTGTCCATGTGTTCTTTTCGTGGTTTTTCTGATATAGGTTTTCACGGCTGCATTTACGGTGTTTACTTTATGCCGCCATCTTGCTGTCTCCTCCTTTTTTTTAAAATATATTTTTTTGTTTTTTTTACAGAGAGAAAGGGAGAAGGATAGTTAGAAACACTGATGAGAGAAACATCACTCAGTTGCCTCCTGCACACCCCCTCCGGTGGATGTGCCCACAACCAAGGAACATGCCCTTGACCGGAATCAAACCTAGGACTCTTGAGTCCACAGGCCGACACTCTATCCACTGAGCAAAACCAGCTAGGGCTCACCTTTCACTTTTAATGAAAGAAGGAAAAAATCTTCAATTTTGCTAAGGAATGTTCCCTCATATTTGTTCTACTTGATTTACTTAAATCTAAAATGACTTGATACATTTTTATTTTATATGTCTTAGAATTTAACCTGGGTCGTCTGCAAGTTTCCAAAGAACTAGTAAATGATGTCATTCTCCCCAAATGGGCTAAGTCAGCTGAAGATTTCATCTATAAACATAGGAAAGCTCTGGTAAGATTTTTCTGTTTCATTATTAGAGAGATTAATAAGATAAAGATATAGGTGTTTTCCAGAGGATGGAATTAAGTGTATTTGACTATCAATTATTTTTCTACATTAATTTGTAATCTATTATATATGATGTTTGCATCTATACATATAAAAGCCTAAGCGACTATTATGACCAAATGACCAGAACGACCGGTTGACCAGTTGCTATGATGCCCACTGACCACTGGGGGCAGACACTCAATGCAGGAACTGCCCCTTGGTGGTCAGTGCACTCCCACAGCCAACCTCCACAGCTAGCCAATGTCCTCTGGTCCCTCCCCGCAGCTGGCTGCCCTCCCCAATTGGCCCAATGGGGTGCTGGCCAGCCCCCTGATGTCCTGTGGTTCCTCCCCCTGGCCAGCTGGCCAACCTCCCATGGACCCTCCCCCTGGCTAGCCCAGCCCCGATTGGCCAGGCTGAGGGACCCCACCTGTGCATGAATTCATGCACCAGGCCTCTAATAATATAATAATTTATTCTGAGGGTAATGAATGTTCAGATGTAATGAAAGTATAGTCAAGTCCCATGAATATATGGCAAAAAAATGTCAGTTCTGTACAGTACCTGCCTGTTGTATGTGAAACTATTTCAGTCAGCAGACTTGGTGTAGTTTGATTTATTGTAGTTCACACATTTGTTTCAAATCTAATGTAAGGATTAGTATACTTTTGTTTTCTCTGAAGGATTTTATTAAGTTTGCAGGATAGCTAAATTTCTAAATGCCACTTTAAAAAATATTACTAATTTTTAGCTAAATTTTCACTTTGGAATCGAAGTACTAGTGAGAGTTAGGCTAATGTTGATAATTGTATTTTATCTTGCAGGTGATGTGTCCTCCCCACTCTCCCCGAAATAGCCCACCTTGTTCTCTATTTAAACTGAAGTGTTGCATATTTTAAAACTAATTAGGCCAATACTTGGAAACATTCCTTGTCATTAGTATATAGTTTGTCAAATTTACAGTATTCAGGATTAGATTATAATAATTGTAAGCAATAACTTTATGCATGGATAAGGCAACTCTGAAAAAGAATCTGTTTCTTATAGCTAACCAGGAACTTCTCAGATGCTTTCCTCTATATTATTGATGACATACAATAGGGGTCCAGGATTTCAGGGAAGCATTCTCCTTGCCAATAAGATGTCAGAAGTTTGTGTTTCAGTTATGTATTTCCGCCTAATAAACTATTCCAAAATGTAGTGACTTTGAACTATAGCCTTTTTATTATCTCTCACAGTTCTGTGAGTTGACTGGTCTCAATTAGATAATTCTTCTAGTCTTGTTTGAGGTTTTCATGCCCTTGGAGTAATATGATAGCTAAGGCTAGAGTCAAGTAGGCTTCATTGAGACACTGGCATGCTGGACTTTTCTCCTTCTCCATGTGGTCTCAGGATATCACCTTTCCATGTGGTCTCTCTACCTGGGTAGCCATACTTCTTACATGGCAGGTCAGGGCTCCCCTGAGTGCAAAAGTGGAAGCTTCCACATTTTCCCATGACTTAAGGTTGTGAACTGTCACAACATCACTTCTGCCACCTTGTAATCGTTAAACAGGATCTACAAATTCATAAAGAGGGACAATAAATTCCCCTTCTCAATGGTGCAAGTGAGAAAAAATTTGGAACCATCCTTAATCTACTATACAAGTCTGCCCTCAGGCCATAAATTATTCACTTTTCTCTAACATATAAATTACACATATTTCTTCTCAAGAGCCCCCAGAGTCTTATCTCTTTAAGACATGGATCTTTAAACTTTTTTCAGAAAGGACAGTATAATAAACTAGAGGCCCAGTGCATGAAATTTTTGCACAGGTAGGGTCCCTAGTGGCTACCAGCTGCAGGCTGGAGCCTCTCTTCTCTGGCTGCCGGCTGCCAGCTGGGGTCGGATTGCCTTTCTTCCTTCCTTCTTTCCTTCCTTCTTTCCTTCCTTCCTTCCTTCCTTCCTTCCTTCCTTCCTTCCTTCCTTCCTTCCACACCACCCCCAGGTAGTCAGCGCACGTCATAGCAAGCGATCGAACTCCTGCTTAGTTGAATTCCCGGGGGAATTTGCATGTTAGGCTTTTATATGCATAGAATATTTTCATTGGCTGTAGGTCTGTGCTAAAGTTCTGCCATGGAAGTGCAAAATAAATGGGTGTGGCCGTGTTGGACCAATCCACCAATCTGGCAGCTAGTAAGATTTGGTACACAAGAAGTGGTTTGCTGATCCTTGCATTAAGGCATGAGGTCTAAAGTCCAGAAACGTATTATTCATCTAAATGTGGGGATAAAATTGTTTAGCTGTCTTTTGGATCAGAAGATTGAAGTAAAGAAACAAGTTATTTGCTCTTACATAACAATAGTGATGTGACAAGGGCAGAGTTTGATAGACTTTCTCATTCAAAGGGAAGAGAAAATAAGAGGCACCTAGCACTAACTAGTTTGTAACTATTAAGTATTCTAGCAGGAACATTATCTCAGTTCCTTTATTAGGATCCAGTGCTATTCCCTGAGTGGTTCTTTATGGCTCCTTTGTTCTACCCTTGGGCTCTTGAAACCACCCCCACCCAGTCATTCTTGATTTTCCATTAAAAAAATGAAATTGTTTACATGAATATTTTTATCAGTCTCTTTCTTAACCATAATAACTTGAAAGTCAAAGGTCTTTTTTGAACAGTTTCTATCTTTTTTAGACTGAATACATTTTCTTTTAAAATATTTTGGGTTTCATAGGCATCAATTCTATTGGATAAAAGCCTTCCATATTACTTTGGGCTGAATGAGAGGCTCCTGTGGGAAAATGCCCTTAAGATTCTTGTTAAAAAACAAAATTCAGCCCAGTATATTTGAAGACTTAATTGGCTTATTCAACGAGTCATGATTTGGGCAGCATCCTATCTATCCTAGAAAGGAGTTTCCAGATGCTGTACAAAATAGCAGGCTTCTGTAGGCAGAAGGGGACAGGAAAAGGAAGTCTAACATAGAGTGGGTTGTTTCTAGCAGCTCACCTTCCTTTGAGGGAAAGGCAAATTACCTCACTAGTGCTGAGCAGATGATTCCAGATTGACTGGTTAAAGCTCATATTCCTGGAATAGGCTGAAATTGCAATGAGTTTAGATATTAAGTCTTGGTTTGCACAAGTGACTCTTTTTGGATTATTGTGTCTCTTTATTCCTCTCTCTCTCTCTCTCTCTCTCTCTCTCTCTCTCTCTCTCTCTCTCTAACAGTCTTAAGATGCTCTATATTCTCTTGAGTGTGCCTATGAGGGGGAAAGACCTCAACAGATGGTTTGATAGCCACACTGCTGAACTAAACTTTTGCCTGAGGCCATATTTTACTGGTAACATTGATTCATCATTAATTTAGGCCATTTGTTAACTTTGGGAATCTTTACTCTCTAGTGACACTGGAAATGAGAAATAATTTTATTTTGAACCCAGCAAGACCTGGCTTTATATATTTTTAAAATTATGCAAAAACCTCATCCTGACCGGTTTGACTCAGTGGATAGAGCATCAACCTGCGGACTGAAAGGTCCCAGGTTCGATTCCGGTCAAGGGCATATACCTGGGTTGTGGGCACAACCCCAGTGGGAGGTGTCCAGGAGGCAGCTGATCGATGTTTCTCTCGCATCGATGTTTCTAACTCTCTATCCTTCTCCCTTCCTCTCTGTAAAAAATCAATAAAATATATTTAAAAATAAATAAATAAATAAAATTATGCAAAAACCTGAAAATCCTCCTCCTCTCCCTCCAAGTCATCTTATTCCTCCAACACTTTATCACAGGCAGCTAAAAGAAACCAGTCATCACTTTAAAATATTCTGCCTGGAAATCTTCATATCCAGATCCAGGAGTTCATTATTTATCCTTTATGTTTTTCATGTAACTAAAACATTGAGTCCTTTTTCTCCTATCTGCAATAACAATGTCCTTACTGTCTTTTAATCCATCTTAGAGGCTCTAGGAGATCCTTCAAGCCTCTTCCTGCCACCCAGTCCACCTCTTGTGGAATGGGATGGAGGGAGTGATTTGTAGAATCTTTCATCTTCCCCAATGTTTTATTATTTCCTTGAATTGAATTTTAGACAACTATTTCAAAGGAAATTTTACAACAAAGATGCATTCCAGAGCCATCATTAATTTTTTTGTCATTAATATTTGGGCTGTTAGATGTATTATTTTTTCACCATTAGTTAGGAGATGCATATGTAGTAAATAGTAATGAATACATTGTCTACATTGTCCAAGATAGAGTATAGTCCCTATATATAGCAGATAATGAATAATTACTTAACTTGATTTTGAGACAATATTATTTACAGTGGTAAGATTTTGTGTGGAAATGCTTAATTTACTCTTACTTTTTTTAAGGACCCATCTTAACATTGTACTTGGAAGGTATTTTATATTAATTGCTTATTTATTCTTTTTCTAGGAGTCTGAATATGTTTCTGCTCATCTTCATGAATGGATAGATCTGATTTTTGGCTATAAACAGAGGGGGCCAGCTGCAGTGGAGGCACTCAATGTTTTCTATTACTGTAGCTATGAAGGTAAAACCTATGCAGTTTTTCTCTTGTATTATATTGCTAGTAAGTATAATTTAATATGTGCTTTATAACATGATATTTTGGACATAACCATTTAACATGATAAAACTACATTAAAAATAATTTTAAAACTATTTGAAAGATAAGAAATATTCTTTTGTAAAAAATAGTAATTAAGAGTATATATGCAAATCTAATTATAAGTATCAGTTATTGGTGGTATAAAAGTTTTTGATCTCTGGCAGATATTTCCTATTCAGTCAGGTCTTACATTAAATATTTAGTATTAAGTTTTTAGCAGACTTTGAAAAAAGAGCTTTAGAATTACAAATAATTCTTTAAATTATAATGACATTGTAATGTTTATTAGCTCAGGATCAAGAACATTTTTTGAGGGCTTTGAAAGTCATACTAAGTAGTCCTTTTCTAGTCCTTCTGTAGAACTAATGGTTCTAAAGATTGTGAATAGTATGAAGTTATATGAATTATAGCAGAGCCCACATAACTTTCTGTAACTAGACAAGCATGTTTTCCTTCTATAAAAATTTGTAGAGAGGTAGTGTAGCATGATAGTTAGGAGCATAGAAATCAGACCTACCTAGTTTGGCCAATTACTAGCCATTGACAATTCATGTTAGGCGTGGCTGGGAATAATCAGTTAACCATAATGTCACCTTCCCCAACATTTATTAGATAAGCAGTAATTCATAGCAGCATTTTTATTAATCCTCCTCAAGGCTATTTTCCCCCCATTTTTTTTTTTTAGAGAGTAGAAGGGAGGGAGGGAGAGAAATATCAGTGCGAGCAACACATCAATTGTTTGGCTCCCACGTGCACTCTGACTGAGGCCATGGATCAAGCTTACAACCCAACATGCCCTTGACAGGAATTGAACCCAAGACCCTTCGGTGTACAGGATTTGCTCTAACCACTGAACTGCCGGCCATATAGGGCTATACCAGTATTTTTGTGTGGTTATTACATTTGTTTCATCAAGACTATGATGAAGAAAACAATTTGGTATACTATGAATATAGTTTGATTTTTCTTAGAGAAACTTTTATGGACTATCTTAAATTTGTTTAAAATATTTAGTTTTAAACAGTGGATAAAATGTATTCTTTTACATATTTAATTTTGATATTTTACTTATTTTTAAACATTACCCTTAAAATATAAATTAAAGAATGGAATAATATTTTGATGAAAACATGTTAATCAGTCTCTGATATATTATTCAGTTGTGTGGCTTGCTGATTTATTTTCACTCTGTAGTGAGTTGACTACTTCTCCTGGTTTTAGGAGCTGTGGATTTAGATGCCTTAACAGATGAGAAGGAAAGAAAAGCCTTAGAAGGGATGATTAATAATTTTGGGCAAACACCTTGTCAGCTGTTAAAAGTAAGTCATAAAAGTTATTGATTACATAAAAAGTTCAGAATTTAGTTGCTAAGGAGTGTTACTACCAGTATTTTCAAGGATTTTGATTATTTAAAACCCTATATCAAAATTATTTAGAATTTGAGAAAAATACACTGTCCCTTAATAAAAAATAGATTTAAATGAGTTTCTATTTTGAAATAAAATATTGCAGGCAATTCACATATACAGTCAGTTACTGTTATCTCTAGAGGGCTTATATTTATTAAGAAAGCCAATCACCTTATTTTGTTATTTCTAAGAAAGAAAATGATGAGGTTGAAGGCTCTCTGTCAGATGGGATATTACTCCCTCCTTTATTTTATTTTATTTTGTTATTTAAATATATTTTTATTGACTTCAGAGAGGAAGGGAGAGGGAGAAAGAAATAGAAACATTAATGATGAGAGAGAATCATTGATCAGCTGCCTCCTACAACTACCCCTTCTGGAGATCGAGCGTGCAGCCCAGGCATATGCCCTTGACTGGAATCAAACCCGTGACCCTTCAGTCCACAGGCCAACACTCTATCCACTGAGCCAAACCAGCTAGGACCTTCCTTTATGGAACACAAATTATAGAATAAAAAGATATAGAATTAAATTATAAATATTACTATATCTCTTTCCCCATACTAGTATCTGAAGTTAAATTGTCTTTTGGTTACATACAGCTTTGGATTCATAGAAGTTAATCCAGTGTTAGTTTTTAAAGATGTCTTGTTCTTTGTTAATATATGAATTTAGAAATGAAGAATACACAATAATATATTTAATTTTTTAAATTTGATTTTTAGAGGAAGAGGTAGAGAGAAAAACATTGATGTGAAAGAGAAACATTGATCCGTTGCCTCCCATATGTACCCTGACCAGGGATTGAATCCTGGGTGTGTGCGCTGACCTGGAATCAAACCTACCACCTTTTGGTGTACAGGACGATGCTCCAACCAACTGAGCCAACTGTCCAGGGTACAATAATATACTATTGAGTATGTCTTTTATTTTTTTTTTAATGCAAGCATAGTGCTATGTGGTTTACCTAACTTTCACAATAAATAATTATCCTCATTTTTCTGATGGTGAAGCCAAGTCTCAGATAAAATAATACCTAGCTTACAACACTTTAGAGAAGTCAGATGCTAGTTTTTCCAAGTTTACACAACTAAAATGTAAATATTTCCTCTGAATTTATAGCTGGAAGCTCCCTTGTTGAACAAAATCACTTTTTCATGATCTTTGGGCTGCTATTTATATCCTAATTTTAACACTTTCTTATATATAAAAGTGTCTTACTATATTGTAAACATATGAAAGCAGCAACCTTCTCCTCCTTATTCTGTATCTTTCTGGTATATGGTATGTGTGCAGTAAATGTTCATTGAATTGAAGTCTCCAGTTGTTATAGCACTAGTGCTCTAAACTGTGGCTGATAGATGTTTTTTCAATTATCAGACTAAATTTTATAATGGCTATTATTCCTTAACAACAGTTTATTTAAAGCCTCCAACATTGATTCTTACACAATAGTCATATTTAAAGTCAGTGCTTTATTCCTTACTTGCTGATTGAAACAGAAGGCAAAAGTAACAATAAAACAGAACACTTCATTGGGCTTTGAAATAGATTCTTTAATGTTTTTGCACCATTAATTTTTTTAATGGGAGTAGTGTTAATTTGTCTTTATTACCTTACAAAAATGACACAAAAATCAAGCATTTAAAAAAAATAAAGTGAATAATAATTACATGGTTAATTGAGAGTTAAGTATTGAAGTAACTATAGCTGTCACATCTATTACCTATAACCTAATATTTTGTGATGGAGATAGAAGAATCCCTTTAGATAAAATTCTATTCTGAATTTTAACTGTGCCTTAGTAATGTTAACTTGATTTGTCATTTTCTTTTTATTTATAAAGATACTGTTCCATGTTTCTTACATTAACCTTAAGAAAGAATATTTTATTTGAAAAGAAATGTGGTAATATCTATAAGATGATTCTGATAGTATTGACATTTTTATATTATTTCAGGAATTAAAGATTCACCCATATTATAATTTTTTATTTTTGAATAATGCATTGAATTTTACCAAAATTTAGGAAGACTTGAGATAAAAAACAATTATATGTAATCCAACATAGAAATAAGTGCTAAATAAAATACCAAATAAAGTAATGTGCTCAGGAAAATAATATGAGAATAATTAATTCTGACTTAGATATCTAGGAAGATACGTGTAGGAAACACTTTAAAGTAGAAGCAGAGTTTTTTAGAGATGAAGATGGTAGGAACTCTCTACTGAGGGAGCAGTCTGAGCAATGACCTGGAATTGGCAACAGTGCATGATATGTAGTCGGTTGTAGCTGGAGTCCTGTATGTCTGGAGGAATACAGTGAGAGATGCTTTAACATAGTTACGAAATTATTTTTCCTTAAAATTATTTTAAAGGAACCACACCCTCCTAGGTTATCAGCAGAGGAAGCAATGCAGAAGCAGACCAAAACCGAGACTTCAACCCTAAACCTATTTCAACACCTCCCTGAACTCAAGTCATTTTTCATAGAGGTAATATCCAACTTGGTAATGTCAGAGAGTTTTTCTGTGCATTCTGTACACCTCAGTGTTCCTTTTACTCTTAAATGTAGGAAGTGGATTATAATACTTAATCAAAAGTAGTAAATAATTCTGAATTATCTGTTCTTGGATTTTTGAAACAATCTTACAGAAAGCTTTTGTTTGCTACTGAATGGTGGTCTGAACTGTTCCTCTTGGCTTGTTTCTTCTAGTTCACGTTTTCCTGGCAAGGAAGAATAAATACTTTTATTTAAATTGCTCTTTCTAAAAAAAAAATTGCTCTTTCTGACAATTGAGATGATGATAGAGGGCATGTAAAATAACTCTTAATTATAATGTCTGCTCATGTATAAAATATGGCCTAATAAGTCAGATTTTTAATTGCTAATATCAGGAGTAATCGGGTAAAACAAGACAGTTAGTGATGTAATGGAAAGATTTCCTTCCAATTTAAATGTGTATACATACTAAATTACTTTGAATAATTCAGAACATGGTTATGAAATGAATTTGGCTAGGACAGATATTAGTAACTCTTTTGGCAAAAAAGTTAGTAAGAATCATTCAGAAATGTATATAGAAAAAGGAGTAACTCTCATGCAGTACAGCAGAGGTTGGTAAACTATCTTAAAAGGCCACATAATAGACTCTGGCTATGTTCTTTGAAATTTACATCTAAAGGAACAGCCAAGTAGTGGAATAGAAGAAGGTGATAGGTTTCAGAAGTTACAAGTATGCCATTCAAACATGGTATATAATATCTTTCCTACATTTTAAATTAAATATATTTTAATAGAGTAAAATACTGTATCACAGGGTTTATTCTCATTTGCAGAAACAGTTTTCAATAGTTTGTGCCTAATAAAGATAAACAGAATCAGCCACTAAACCTCTCTCCTATATTTTTTAGGGAATTAGTGATGGTATTCCACTAATAAAGGCCATTGTCCCCAAAAATCAGTCTCGTTCTTTTATGTCTCAAGGCAGTCCTGAGTTACTGGTAAGTTGATATACCTTTTGCACATTGTCATATATATATCCCTTACAACTTACCAAAAAAATGAGAAAATAAAAAAATTTTAAAGACTTTTAAAAAAAATAAGAGAACATTTTTGTAGAATTTGACCAAGTATAGAAATGTATTTTTCATTTTTTATATAGCTTTTATTTTAAGTATTTCTATAATTTAAAGTTTATCTGGAATAATAAATATGTGAAAATATGAGAAAATTTTGTATAAGAAAAATAGGTTATAACATCTTCTTAGGTGTTAAAATTTATCATTCAGCAGTAATTATGAAAATGAGAAGTAATACAGAATTGATTACAGTTTACTTGCAGCACATGCTAGTGAGTGCTTTAAATGAATTTTGTCAATTATCCCACCAAAATATCCTGTAGGATGAGCAGTATTATTATTTTTCTTCTACAGATGAGAAATTAAAACTCAGAGCTAGCAAGTAAGGGATCTGGGACCCTGGCATGTGTACCAAATCTAGGTCTGGCTTACTCCAATTTTATCATTTAGGAATTATAATAATGTAGTACAGCTGAGTGAACAGTAGAGATTCCAGAATTAGACCTGTTTTTCTAATTATGCATATTATATATTTACTCAGAAAAAAAAAAGTTTGTGAAAGATACAAAAATAAAAATAGTACTTTTTTGAGTGGTAGAATTCTTGTGATTTTTCAGATTTAATACCTATATTTTTTAAAGGTATTTGATTTTCCTTTTTGGTAATCTACTTTTATAATCATAGAGGAGAAAAGCTTTTCTTTTTAAAAAAAAATATATTGTTATTGATTTCAGAGAGGGAGAGAGAGAGAAACATCAATGATGAGAGATAATCATTGATTGGCTGCCTCCTGCACGCTCCCAACTGGGGACCGAGCCCAAAACTTGGGCATGATCCCTTGACTGGAATTGAACCTGGGACCCTTCAGTCCACAGGCCGATGCTCTATCCACTGAGCCAAACCAGCTATGGCAAAAAAAGCTTTTCGTTTTTAAAAGAAAAATATTCTCTTTGTGAGATCTTAACAATTCATCATAAGGTCTATTTCTGATTATATCATGTGAGCATTTGGTTATTCTTTGTTGCTTTCTTTAATCTTTCATTTAATTTTCATCTTCATGTGTTCTTTTTGTAGATAACAGTGAGCATGAATTATGTTATTGGAACCCATGGATGGCTGCCTTATGACAGGAACATTTCTAATTACTTTACATTTTTCAAGGATCAAACTGTGACAAATCCAAAGTAAGTAAATGAACATTTAAAGTAAAACAGGTATTATACCCTATTGTCTAGAAAAACAACTAGCTTGATTGATTGGTTTTGTTTTTAAAGTAATATTGTATGCATCCAGATTTTCTTTCCTCTCTCTTTTCCTCCTGTACCATTTATTTCTTCCTCTCTTCCTTTCCTCCTTTCTGTCTTTCCTTCTTCCCTTCCTCTGACTTGACACCAGCTCAAAGACAAAATAATTTCTATCATGCCATCATGGAAGCACAGATTATTGGGAATAGTTTTTAGGCTTAATTGTAATTACTTTTATTGTTTAATTTTATCTCAATATGTTTTGTGTAATAAGACTTTATTATTTACCTTAGTTGTCTTTTAAAATATCCAAAAGTTACATTTTAAGTTCAGTTGAATTCTCCCTTACTCTTGAGTTGTTTTACCTGTATGTTTATTAGGGTCAACGTCTTTTCCTTCTTATCCCATGTAGGACTCAGGATTGTTTTGCTTTGTGCAAAGTATACCTTCAGTAAATTTATACTGAATAACAAAGGTTTAGAGCTGAATGAAGGGTCAGAATTGGCCCTCATTACCCATAACACACACTGAAGTATAATCACTTCTTTGTGACTTTGTAGAGTTTAGATTGGCTAAGGGCACAGGTATTTCAGTGGAAAGCAGATAAAACCCATATGCTTTCTTTGGTTGAAATGCAAAGTGATCTTCATGGGTACTGTTGGATACACATTTATCTCCCTGTGTTGGTAGATCCTAGTTTCATTTTATTTATGACTTTCCTGATCTTATTCTTTATACAGGGGTGGACAAAAGTAGGTTTGCTATTGTGAATACATGAAACACAGGCAGAGTTTATTCTTATATTATTACTTTTTAGTTATTATTTATTTATGTATTATAACTGTAAACCTACTTTTATCAAATCTGTACTTTGAGGCTACTATTTCTGACATCTTATTAATTGACTTTGAAAAGCAAGATTTAAATCTTTTTGACACCTTTACCAATCTCAGTTTCTTTATGCTTAACCCTTGAGGCTTTGTTATATAACATTGTATTTTATGAAAAGTATAAATAAAGTAAGATTAATCTATTTTCTGAAAGCCAATCATTTATTAATAGACATTTCAAATTGAAAGTTGAACAGATATTTTTTATTTCTTTTTTAGAGGTGTTAAAAGAGTAGTTAAGTCTAAGTGATCGTTAAAGGAAAAGTCTAATATTTAATTGTGTTTACAGAACTCAGCGTAGTCTGAATGGTCCTTTTGCTCCAGGGCTGGAGATCACTTCTAAGCTATTTATAGTGTCACATGATGCGAAGTTGCTTTTCAGTGCTGGACACTGGGATAATAGCATTCAAGTGATGTCACTTACAAAAGGCAAAATTATTTCACACAATATCAGACATATGGGTAAGCATTAACGTTTTTTCCCCCCAAACATAAAAATGTCTCTATTTTTTCTAACTATAAAAGTAAAAATAATAAAGTAGTTCATACTTCTTAGAAAAAAAATTATATTTTACCTTTGAAGCTGAGTGTACTTTTTGATAGAGCAGTGTTATGAATATTGCATGCTTTCTTTAAAAGTGTCTAATATATTTTGGGTATATTAACCACCATATAAATTAAATACAGCTTTATAGTATCTTAAATATGTTAGGCTAAAGTCTTTTCTTTAAAATTTGTTGATAGAAATAAGAAATTTAAGACAAAAATGGTAAGAAAAAAATCTGTCGTAGTTGAACAGTACATCAACTGCCCTATTACTTTGTTAATAGTAAAACATGAAAGAGGTAAAATTGTTGAATGTTCTTAAACCTGGTACTTCTTAGTGTCTTAGTGTTCAATATAAGAATAAAATGAGTAGATTTTCCCCTAATAAACCTAATAGGAAAGGGAATGAAGTCTGCTAATAATTCTGTACCAGTAACTTATAAGATGTCACCGAGCTCAGATTTTTACAATTTAGGAAAGAATGTATTTTTATTGAGAGTCTATAGTATAATATGTACTATGTTGGTTAAGGTCACATATAGGATTACAGTTCCAAATGAGAATAGAAGGTGAGTGGGGATGAGAGAACAGAGAAACATTTCAAAATTTACTGGGGCACCCTAACCGGTTTGGCTCGGTGGATAGAGCGTCAGCCTGCGGACTAAAAGGTCCCAGGTTTGATTCTGGTCAAGGGCATGTACCTGGGTTGCAGGCACATCCCCAGTAGGAGGTGTGTAAGAGGCAGCTGATGGATGTTTCTCTCTCATCAATGTTTCTAACTCTCTATCCCTCTCCCTTCCTCTCTGTAAAAAATCAATAAAATTAAAAAAAAAATTACTGGGGCTTCATTTCAAGCTACCAGACCAGCTGCCATGATTCTGACAGGCATTTCCCTGCCCTATGTCTACACTTTACCCTCAAAGAAGGGTGTCCCCAAAGAAAGCTCTCGAATGTGCTTTTAATACTGCTGCCTTTCTGTGTCACTCTTTCCCAATGCTTTTCTATTGCCAGTTCTATATTTCTCCATTAGAACAATTGATTTAGTAATAGTTTGAGCATAAACTAAAATTGCCTGTTTCATTCCAACAAAACCAAGCAATTTAATTTAACTTTTTTATTTTTTCTTGCAGATATTGTGACTTGTTTAGCTACAGATTACTGTGGAATACATTTGATATCTGGTTCCAGAGATACTACATGTATGATATGGCAAATAACACAACAGGTAGTTACACAGTTGAATACTCTGTTTAGGTCAGAGATTCACCCTGGGAATGCTGTTGAAATGATCTAATAGAATATTAGATTGGCTAATCCTTCTGGCATTGAAGGATTATTTGAGCTCCTTTGTATTCTTTTACCCTCATTCTGTCCTGTCCTAAATCACCACATTTTCTCCTAAGTTTATTGTCTGATTCTTTACCCTTTAATCCCCTATTATTTTCCAATTACTCCCAAAGAAGACATACAGATGGCCAATAAACATAGGAAAAAATGCTCAGAGTCACTAATTATAAGAGAGATGCAAACTAAAACCACAACACCTGCAAAATGGCTACCTACCATTAATAAATCAACAAACAAGTGCTGGCGAGGATATGGAGAAAAGGGAAACCTAGTGCACTGTTGGGGGAAAACAGTATGGAATTTCCTTAAGAAATTAAAAATTGAACTGCCTTTTGACCCAGTGATGCCACTTCTTGGAATATATCCTAAGAATTCCAAAATACCAATCAGAAAGAATATATGCGCCCCTATGTGCATAGCAGCATTATTCACAATAGCCAAGATCTGGAAACAGCCTAAGTGTCCATTAATAGATGAGTGGATTAAAAAGCTGTGGTACATTTATACAGTGGAATACTACATGGCTGTCAAAAGGAAGGAACTCTTAACCTTCTGCAATAGCATGGATTGGCCTTGAGATTATTAAGCAAAAAAGTCACTTAGAGAAAGACAAATACCATATGATGTCACATGTGGATTCTAATGAACAAAATAGAATGATTAACAAAACAGAGCCAGAGATATGGATACATGGTACCGACTGACAAACGTCAGAGGGGGAGGTGGGGTGGACTGGATGAAAGGATGTGAAGAGAATAGCCAAAGAACATATATGCATAGGCCATGGACACACACAACAGTGTGGTGAGGACCAGAGGGAGGGGAGAGGTCTGGGTAGAGGTTTACAAAGAGGGAAAAATGGGGGACATCTGTAATAGTTGTCAACAATAAAAAAAAGAATATTGATTCAATAAAATAAAACCTTAGAAATTAAATTATAAAATAACATTTTAAGATAAAAAGGGAAATTGCAGAAGAATCAAAACTGAGATCAAAACCAATGTCATTACAAATATACTAAATCCAAAGCAGAAATAGTAAGAATCAGATTTGATGTGACTAAAAATAATACTAGCATGGAAGATAGAACACAAAAACAAAATAATTAAAGCTGTTAGATAAAGAGCGATTACTATAGAAATCAGCAAAGTCAACATAAAGATAATTGATGTTCCTGAAATAGGTACTCAAATAAATGAAAAAGAGAAAGTGTTGAGAAATATAATAGAAAACATTTCTTTGACGTGAAAGGAGAATAAATTTGTAGAAAAGGGCAAACAATATACCTGTTAAAATTAATCCAAAATAATCAACTTTGAAACTATTCAGATTTCAATTTTTGAGTTACCAAATATTGAGAGTAATTTTAGAACCCAAGGAAAAACAAGAATGAGTACTGTGAACAGAATCAGTGGTAAGTACTAGTTGCAATGTTAGTTTGTAATTAGGCAATTTAAATACCACATAAAATCTTTTAATAGGAAGTAGTCTACAAGGCAATTACCTTTGCTTTTCTGTTTTAATATTAGGGAGGTGTTCCTGTGGGTTTAGCATCTAAACCCTTTCAGATTCTTTATGGACACACTGATGAGGTATTGAGTGTTGGCATCAGCACTGAGCTTGACATGGCAGTGTCAGGATCAAGGGTAAGATTTCACCTTTAAGAAATGCTAATTTTTCTATATATAATATTTGTTTAATCCTTGTCCATCGGTATGTTTTTTAATTGATTTTAGAGAGAGAGGAAGAGGGAGAGAGAGAGTTTTCAATGTGAGAGAGAAGCATTGATCTGTTGCCTCCCATATACACCCCCACAGGAGATTTGAACCTATTATCTGGACATGTGCCCTTACCAGGAATTGAACCTCACCCTTTTAGTGTACGGGATGATGTTCCAAACAACTGAGCAACCTGGCCAGGGGTAGAGCAATATTTATATCTAAATTTTTGGGGGGGAATTGATAAAAGTATAGAATTTTTTTATTATGTGTAGGACTTTGCAAAAGTAGAAAACTGCAAAAAGAACAAATTTTAGAGACAATTTTATTTTGGAAATTTACGTGTCTTATTATTTAAGAATAATAGGGCATTTTATGAAATAAAATACTATTTGAAATTTCAAGAGTGGAATTTTTCCTCAAGTATTTGGTAGAATAATCACTTTCTCAGTTCCTTTCCCATATTTTTTTTATCCAGTCCACTTTCTTCTTTCTATTTTGGTGTCTTTTTTCATTTTCTAATATTTTCTGTGTGTAGGATGGCACTGTGCTTATACATACTATTCAGAAAGGTCAGTACTTGAGGACTTTACGACCACCTTGTGAGAGTTCTCTGCTCCTGACCATTCCCAATTTGGCCATATCTTGGGAAGGACATATTGTCATCTACTCCAGCATTGAAGAAAAGACCACCCTCAAGGTATCTCCCAGTTTCACGCAATAGGGCTTGTTTTTTTCCTTCCCACATTGTATATATGAAACATTGTGAGAAAGGAAAGAAAACCATATTTTAAGAAGGATGTGTTTTCCTTTCATCATTCAATTTGTTCATTCCTTACAATTACCTTACACTATCACATTCTTGGCCTCATGTTTGTATTTTGTTTAGGGATTTCTATTGGCCTACATAATATATTATTTCAAAAATAATTTCTGGTTATGTAATAATTTATTTTTGCCAAGGCAGGGTATAAATATACAAATCATGAATTTTATGTTTACTTTCCTTTCAGTGATAAAACTTTTAAAAAATTAAAAGAATCTATTCGTTTTATTTTAAGAATGTAGAGGGTTTTTTTTGTTTTTTACTAGATGCAGTTTTAATTCTTTTGAAGGACTAAGAGTTCTTATTTAGTATTTATTTACTTGGCAGTCTGATTTGAAATCACTTGAATAATATTGTCTACACACTTTCTCTTTAAATATAACCATGTATTTATTCCAACATTTTAAACCTAATAATCATTCTATTATGTAATTTTAATTAACAGTATTAAAACTCAGTTTTAAATTGAGATAATTAAATTTTCTTCATCTAATCTTTGCAGGATAAGAATGCATTGCATCTGTTTTCTGTAAATGGAAAGTGTCTAGGGTCTCAAGTCCTGAAGGAACAAGTATCAGATATATGCATAATTGGAGAACACATTGTCATGGGTAGTTTACAAGGGTTCCTGTCCATAAGAGATCTCCACAGGTAAATAATAAGAATTGTTGCAGTGAAAATCAGCACTCTAAAGTTCCTAATATTTTGGTTTATAATTTATTATGAACATGTATTTTTTTTTAGTAACTATGAAAAAATGGGGAAGCTAATTTATTCCTGGGTTAGTAAATTATAGATGTGCATTTTTTTAATTTAAAAATTTTATGCTATGTATATTTTACCACAATTAAAAGAAATTTTTAATAACCAGGAAGTGCCAACACTGGATTATAGATTTGGAAATTTGTCCAATTACAGTTTGAATTTTTACAAACTAAAGTTAGGGTATTAAAAATACTTTTTAAATTATGCTAAAACTGAAGTATTTTAAAGGCTAATGTGTGTGTGTGTGGATAAAATTGGTGGAGAATCTTATTATTTAATGCAGTGAAGGAGAAGGAAGTTTGAATAGTGAATATGTTTTATGTTTCCTATATGCCCACATATTCTTTTTTCTCTTTATAAAGAAACTTACTGTAGCTTATTTATATTCCTCAACCAGTTTTGGCCTTTCCAAAAACATTTTTTTCTAAATTATTTTCTGATCCAAGATGTTCTATCTTACTACATTCAATCATAATTACTTCTATAACCAACATCTCTTTCTGTTTTTATATTTCCCTTCTCATTTTTATCTTTCTTCTGTGGTAGAGCATTCCAATAATGTTCCAACATTTTGTTTTACAACCTTACTTTCAGGGCATTTTTAAGAAAATCTCAAATTAGAAAAATCAATGGGCTATTTTAGCAGGTTAGTGTAGAACATATTCATTACATCATAAAGTTCTTTATTCTCTAATTATAAAAGTTGTGGGTATTTTTCCTAATGGTGTATTAGGTTTCATGTGAAGTTTTAAATACGTATTATTTTATCATACTATATATGTCTTACATATTATATCTTTTAAGGTGAAGTAAATAGACCAATTTTACTGACCTTATCCCCCCCACATAATATTTTTTGAGCTTTTGCCCTTCTTATTCAACTTTAACTTGTTAATCAACAAGATAAACGTCATTTAATAAGAGCTCATATATATGGTTAGAAGAAAAACAGATGGTGAAAATAAATAAAAGATCTCTTAAGTATTTTAAGTAATGCTATAAATGTGGACTCTTGTGTGAGGCACTAAAACTTTCTGAACCTAAATCCCACATCTGTAAAATTAAAATACAGAACTAGATTATCATTAAGTTAAGTTCCAGGAATAAAATTCTAAGGATTATATTTCCATGTAATTATGTGTGTGTGTTTTATTTCTCTTCTAGTTTAAATCCCAGCGTCACCCCATTATCCATGAGAATGCCTATCCATTGTGTTTCTGTAACCAAAGAATACAGCCATATTCTGGTAGGATTAGAAGATGGCAAATTGATTATAGTGGGTGTTGGCAAGCCAGCTGAGGTAAAACCTAGTCAAGAATTTCATTTGCCATAACGTGGGGGATTTCTTTGGTTTTTCTTTATTCCAACTGAATCAAAAATATCTGTTATAGCTCTAGCTGGTTTGGCGCAGTTTGGCATAAAGTGTTAGCCTGCGAACTGAAGTGTCCCAGGTTCGATTCCGGTCAAGGATACGTGCCCAGTTGTGGGCTCAATTCTTAGTTGGGGGCATGCAGGAGGCAGCTAATCAATGATTCTCTGTCATTATTGATGTTTCTCTTTCCCTCTCCCTTCCTCTCTGAAATCAATTTAAATATATATGTATATATTTAAATATATATATGTATATATATATTTAAATATATATATGTATATACATACACATATATACCAGTATATATATGGATAAACAAATTTTAAAAATGTGATTTTTTCAAAGGGCAATAAAAAAGGGGTTAAAATTAGAAGTATTCACAAGTGTTGCTTATATTATGATATGATTGAAAGCACACATTTGGCAATTTTCATCTGTCACTCTATGTGAATAAGAAAGTTATTTTATTCTCTATCTTTTCTTCCTTAATAATAGTTATTCTTCATTTCTCTGGATTATTTTAAACAGATGCGTTCAGGTCAGCTTTCTCGAAAATTGTGGGGATCTAGCAAGCGACTCAGCCAGATTTCATCTGGAGAAACTGAATATAATACTCAAGCTTTCAATTGATTGTTATTTCCATCTTCTCTCATGGGTAACTGGAACTTGATTTACTGCTTTGTCACTTTAACCACATCTACCAACTATTGGAAATGTTTCAGGGTTTTATCCCTGAAAATCACTTAAGGATTACCAAAATTTGGTATGGTATGTGTATAAAGATGTCTGTTGTACTATTATTCATGTTAAAAAGTTCTGGTTAACATTATTCTTTTTAATTCTTGGCCTGTACTATGATAGATTTTAGAAAATTTAATATATTTAGTGGTCCATTCTAATGATCATTAGTCCATTTTGAAAAACAAACTTCTAAAATATTAAGTTATATTTGATATGCTTATTCCAAACAGCAGTATTTAAGGTTTATCTAATAAAAGTACAATTAAGACGGTTGAAAGACCTGGCTTTTAATATATTATTTAATCATTTTCCTATTTACTGACCACCATATTTTTTAAAAAGTCAATTTACTTGGATCCTCCTGATTGGAAGTAATATTTTAAAGGTATTTGTTGCATACTTGTATTTTCAAAACTCAGTATAAATTCCATATTTTCCTAATAAGTTGAAAATAGGTCTATTGAAACTGGTACATTGGTTCATTCCACGACTACTAAGCACATTACTAGTAAGATTTTATTGAAATGTGTTATTATTCTTAAATAATAAAGGTTGAGTAAGAATAAGAGAAACTGGAGATACAAAATGCTGATTATGATTTTGACAGTTGGGTCCTTACTGTAGAAACATTTGCAGTACCATTTATATCTTCAAAGTTCAGAATTTCTTGACTTTTTCTTTACTAAGTGAACACTTTGTTTCCCCCTGACAATTAGAAGAGTTAGCAATAATACCCAAATATATTTCTCAGTAGGTCTTCCACATGATAGAAGAATGAATGAAAAAGACATGTATAACTTAAACTAGTCATTTATATACAGTAATTTTTAAAGATATACATTTCTATTTCATGTTGTATGTAACTTTTAGAATTACAATATTTTTATTCATAGCTAAATGTTACATTATGCTTTATTTAAGATTTTATAGTAAAAGGTTGATAAATTTATTTTGGAATTCAAAAAGAACTTAAACCTAGTGTTTTTATAAGGTCATCTCTTGAGTTAGATCAGAGAGCTTTTATAACTCTGAGTGTCCTCAATTTGAGATTCTATGGGCTTGCAGGCATTTATGAATGAGATTGTGTGGAAATTTTTTGTGTTAATTGTATTTTTTCCAGGAATGAATGGTTGCATGGCTTTCTTAGAGGGGTCTGTGGTCAGGAGAAAAAAAAGAATATTTTCTACACTAATAGCTTCTTAAAATAAGAATATTCTTTTTTATTCCACAAATCATAGATTTCAGAATTGTCATCTCAGTTGAATCTTTAAAAAGTTTTCCCTTAGCAATTCTTTTCTCCTGATGCCCACCCTTTTCTTTATAACTCTGTGAGTGCGTAAAAATTTGTAAGAAGCAAAGGATTCTGTGTAGGGAAGCTTTTTGAGTAGATTTGATCTTAGTCTCGACTAATAAAAGGTTGTGTACTCGAATAATTTCTTCCTAATTATTTTAACTCCTGTTTTATTCAGTAAAAAACAGTTCTGTTTTAGGTAAATAACACTGAAATAAATAGGTGCAGCAAATGTAAAATAGAACATATATAAATGTAAAGGTTTCCTTTTTGAGGAATTTTGGTGAAAATGTCTCAAAATAAGTCAATAGAGATAATTATGATTTTTTGATATTCTATTAGTTAATTTCATTCTATTTTAATTTTTATCTTACATTTTTTATGCGGTTTCAAGTTAGCAGAACTAACATGATTGCTTTTTGGTATTTTAAATGTTATCTGTAAAAAAAACTTTCTAAATTATCACTTTAAGTTACAAAAAGTTTAATTTAGATTACCAAGGGAAAATTCCTAACTTTATGGTTTTTTACTCTGCTACTTTTTAGATGGAAGAACTGAACAAGGAATACTCATTTTATAGCACAAGTAGGCAGCTTTGTTCACAGTAAAATAGATATCCTATCTATACTGAAAATGTGCAGAGCAGTGGAATTATACTTTATATTACTCTGTCTAAAAAGTAAAAACCCAAAATGTAGAATTTTGAAGTAAAACTTTGAGAATACTAGCACAGTCTGGAGGAACAGAACTTAAAGTGTACCTATTAAAATAAGCAAATATAGTAGAACCATTGGTTGAATAATATATTTTTCCTTTCAACAGTTTAGTCCAGTGAATTAAAAATCACTACATAACCCTAGCTGGTTTGGCTCAGTAGATAGAGCATCAGCCTGTGGACTGAAGAGTCCCAGGTTTAATTCTGGTCAAAGGCATATGCCCAGGTTGTGGGCTTGATCCCCAGTTAGGGCGCTTGCAGGAGGCAGCCAATCAATGATTCTCATCATTGATGTTTATCTCTCACTTCTCCCTTTCTCTTTCAAATCAATAAAAATGTATTTAAAAAAATAAAAATAAAAATCACTAGATAATCACTGGAAAGATGTGCTTTGGGAGATTCTGGTGTATTTAGATGCTATCCATATAAATTATTTCTTTATTGTATAGTGGGAAATATTAACAATATCATTAGAATGGACTAATAGGTGGACATTTCAGTTAATGAATATATATCAACTTGGCTATTATAAAGTCTACAGAACTTTTCATTTGCTTTTGTTTCTTGACACTTGACAATGGTAACGATGGAAATAAAATTCTCAGCATCTATTGATGAGAGATTTATTGTAAGATGATGATTTTACTTTTAGAGAGTGAGGGTAGGTATGAAAACAATAGCTATGCTCACTTAGTAAAAAAGCTTTATAAGCCCTTTTCTAATTCTCCTTAATTAGTATTGTCATTTTCTTAAAATTGGAGGAGAGAAGATAAAATACTACGCCCCTTTTCAACTAGCCCCAGTTAGTATTTTGTCATTTTCTTAGTTAAAATTAGAGGAGAGAAGATAAAATAGACCATTACTTGAAAATTGGGAAAGTATAGGAAAATGAAGCTTGGCCAGTTGGTTTAAAATATTTTTAAGTGTAGACCATGGCTGGTTGTTCAGTTCCTTAGAATGTTGTCCTGATATGCCAAGGTTGTGGGTTTGATGCCTGATCAGGGCAAATAGAAGAATCAATCAATGAACGCATAAATAAATGGAACAACAAATCTCTCTCTCTCTCTCTCTCTCTCTCTCTCTCTCTCTCTCTCTCGTCTTTAACAAATAATTAAAAATATTGTTAGCTATGAATAAGTTTCTATGTATTAATTTTCTTGAGGTCACAGTGCTTTTTTGTAGGATACATGGTTTTCTAGGAGACAAAATGCCAATTATTCACTTGTCATTAGCAAGGAACATTAGTAAAACTTTTTTTTCTATGTAAAGCATATAAACTTAAATAGCTGTTATTAAAAATCAGTTTTATGCTTCTGTAGGAATAAGTGTGTCCTCATATTTAATTAGAATTTAGAATTGAAAGTTGAATCTTAACCTAAGATTTTTTTAAAGATACTGCTTGACTAAGATAGGCAAAGAAAATTTTAATTTGAATACCAGATTTTTATTTATTTGCCCTTAAGTATATTTTATATTGTTACTATTGAAGAAATCATTAATGGAAATCTTTAATTGAATATAAAGAGATAAACTTTTATATGTTTATATTTAAAAATGAGTAGCATTGTCTATATCACCTTTCCAAGGAAAGATGCAAGTTTATGGGGTATATTATATAAAAATTAAATACAATCTTATAATATGTAATAGTATGGGTGGGATTGGTCTCTTCAAATACATCATTAAACTTGTCTTCCATAAACAAGTTCTTAAACCTGTCTTTAGGATAGAGTTTTTGAGTGACATAAGAAATGAAATACATTCTTTTTCTTTTCTAAATCTAATCTATTTTCCTTTATCAGCCAGACACATAGCTTGTTCAGTTTCTCTCATCAACTGAAACTGTTCATTCCAAGTAAGTGACCAGTCTTAAGCATTTTTATCACTCTCTCAACAAATATCAATTCTCATTCTTTTGCCTAATTCATTTATCATATATATTCAATATTTGATTTGTTTTAAACTTGACCACATGTATAGCATTGTTTTGGAGAGTTTTCCTTCATCAGAATCCTGGTGGTACTTTTTCTGATGACATTAGGCAGTGGCAGTGTATTGTTATCAGTCATCATTTCAATATGATTAAAATGTTGGCCACAACCTTACTTCTTTAATTAATCTAGCATTTTCTAGGCCAGTGTGTTTTGTTTTGTTTTTAAATCCTCACCAAGGATATTTTTTCCATTGATTTTCAGAGAGAGTGGAAGGGAGTGGAAAGAGAGAGAGAGGTGAGAGGCACATCAATTGGTTGCCTCCTGCAAGGGAATCAAACCTTCGAACCTGCAACCCAGGCAGTCATACCTGGGACCCTTCGGTGTATGGGCCAGTGCTCTAACCACTGAGAAACACCAGTTGGGACTCCTTTTCTTTAGTTCTCACTCAAGGATATACTTGCATTATTTTTAGAGAGAAAAGCATCAGTCGGTTCTCTCCTATGCGTGCCTTAGCTGGGGATCAAACTCACAACCTAGATATGTGCCCTGGCTGGAAATAGAACCTGCAACCTTTGGGCGTACGGGATGACCCTGCAATCAATTGAGTTTTGTTTTATTGTTTGTTTTAATATGTTTGTATTGATTTTTAGAGAGGGATAGAGAAAAAAACATTGATTGGCTGTCTTCTGCACCCTGCCTACTAGGGATCCAGCCACAACCTGCCCATGTGCCCTGACTCGGAATCTAGCCTGTGACCTTTTGGTTCATGGGTCGACACTCAACCACTTAGCTACACTGACCTGATTAGGCCACTGTTTCTTAATTGAGATTGCAAATTAGACTTATTGAGGTTTTATAAATGTACAGAAATTTTGCCACTACTCTGGACTTTCTGAATGACTTTACTTGATCTTAATATAAAATAATATCTCAGGATTATATTAAATCTTAAAATACTTTATTCTATGGAAATTCATTCATTTTTCTAAATCAGATAGAATATACACAGGCTTATTTGAGAATAGTTTTAATCATTATCCTTAAATGAGACATTTTATCTAGAATTTGCTTGGAATGGGTTCTTTGTATTGCATCTTATAGAAAAACTAAATTTCCTTTTTAGTTGCATTATTATTATAAGTCCTCTTCAGACTTTTCATATTTGAAACTTGTAACTAATAGTTGCCCTCAAAAGTATGCTTGCTTTTTATTCCTAGTGGCTGTCAGTGAATACTTGCATATTTGAATTAGGGTAACATTTAAAAGTTTTAATACAAAGCGTGAGTGACAAAATAGAATTAGATCTCTGTAACCTTGAAGCTCTAGTAATCAATAGAATTTTCCTAATTAAAAAGCATTGGTAAAGTCCTTCCACATCTGATGACTTTGGCAAGTATAGCTTCTATATGGAAATAATTTTTAATTTTTCATATGTAAAATCCTAGTATTACAGAAAATAAAGCATTAACATTGAAGATATTTTGACCTGTAGTGGAAATGATTCAATTTTCTACATTAATAATATAAGGCCATGCTTGGTTATGGGATTTTAGTTATTTTCTTCAATTTGAGAACCTTGTGTAAAAGTGGCTACGTTATCAAATGTTTTTCTGGTACGTTATAGTAATTCTTCAAGACACATCTTGGATTATCTCACATTTGTCATGTGGGTGATTTCTAAATGCATTGAAGGATTTTGATCTATGAAACTAACGGTTTCATTGAAAAAAGAGATATAACTGTATTTACTTTTGTCTTAATGTCTATAATCTTATGAACTGAAAATACAAAGGAATAGAACAAGTAGAAAGTCACTAATTCACTTGTTTTCCATGGTATAGTTTTAATGTTTCTTTAAAAACTTATTTTGCAAATATTATCATAATGATGATAACCAAAAATTTGTCACTGAAAGAATTACCCATTCATTTTTCACAGGTAACTGTTAGTGAAATTTGTGTGTGTGTGTATTTTCATTTAAAATATAGCTGTCTCATTATTTTAATTTATAACTATTTTTGAGTATAGAAAGTGATTATTTGTAATATTTTTCAATGTCATGTTGTAATTTGAGAATAGAAGAGGTTAGGATTTAGGTGAAATTGGAAAATAAAATTATATTTTGATTAAAATCTAACTTTTTTTAAGTGTTAATCAAATTGGACCTTTTAAAATTTTATTTTGGTAATAACATTTAATTTGTATTAAAACTAGAGGTTCTCTGGTAGCCAGTGTATTAATTATTGTTAAAATGCTATTTTTGAAGTTCCTTCTTTTGGAAATATTTTGCAATATTCTGTTAGCAGTGAGTTTGAAGACTTAGTGGGCTCACCTACAAATTCAACAGATACTTTTGCATTTTGAAGGGAAAAATTTATCTGAGATAGACATTATTTTGCTCTTCAGGATGTTAAAATTATATTAATGAACACTGTAGAAACTGGTTCTGGTAAGGAAATACCAGTTTTCAGACTTAACTAAAAAGAATTTCAACCTCTTAGTTTCTTCTTTAGGGATCACAGAGAATTAACTATTTCTTCCTTTGGGATTTTGATTGCTTTTCTTGGATAACTTTTAAATTATTTAATTGTAATAGTATCTATACTTTTCCCAAAATATGGCTTATTATAGTAGATCTTACTGTTTAAAATCTTTTCTATTTTAGACTTTTTTTCTTATTCTGTTTTATTACTTCTTTCTGTGATTCATAAATACCATAACCAAAATTTTTTGTGGCTACTGTTTGTTTTATAGTTAGCTTTACATAAGAAAAATTGTTAGGGTTAGTCTGTTCTCTTCAGAATTCCTAACAGGTATGGCTTTTCTTCCCCCAACTGTTTGCTCTTAAAGACTTGGAGGAAAATTGTTGTAGAAGTGCATCCATTAAGACAGAAAATTATTTGTCTTTTATGTCAGTTTTCTGGACTCGGATTAAATGGAAGCATTTCAGTGCTATCACAGTGACAGTGACTTAAATATGTGTATGTGTATACATCATGCACATAGTCATTTCAGAGGAGAACTGAATATCTGAAATTACATTTTAAAAAACTTGCAATTTGTGCTGCTACTTAAATATTTAATTCAAAAAGTTATATAGTTAGCATAAAAGTTCCTTCTCATTTTTTCTACTGGAATGGACCGTGGAAAAGAATATTAAACCTTATTTATAGCTAATTATTGACTGTGCAAACTGTGACTCAATGAATATTTATATGCCAAAAAAGGTTTTAAAGTTGAGAAAGTTTTAAACATAATAAAGATGTGTAAATAATTTTGATTAATAGTCTCATTATAATGAAATTACTGTTAATTTGGTGCAATATGTTCTTCCCTTCCTCACCCTTTTAAATTTAAATATATAAGATGTATGTTTTGTTTTGTTACATCAAGTGCTGTTTTAAAATTTTTCAGTGTGTATATGAGCTAATGTTTTATTTGTTTCTGTATAGCATGATTGAAGATAATAATTGCACTTTTTTTAGTCCTTTGGAAATTTGTATTCTTAAAGTTTTTAAGAATGTACATTTATTTTGTATATAGTTAGCTTTGTACATGAAAATGGATTTGAATCAAATTAAAAAATGATGTTACTTTCTTTGATTGATTTGTAATTCTCAATTCATAAAGTCTGATCTTAACCTTGGTTAAATTATTTGAGTAGACAAGGAATTGAATACAGCCCTGACCGGTTTGGCTCAGTGGATGGAGTGTCAGCCTTTGGACTGAGGGGTCCCAGGTTCGATTCCGGTCAAGGGCATGTAGGGGATGTACAGGAGGCAGCTGATTGATGTTTCTCCCTCATTGATGTTTCTAGCTCTCTATCGCTCTCCCTTCCTCTCTGTAAAAAATCAATAAAATATATTTTTTAAAAGAATTGAATACAATATTTGTTAAGCAGCAAATTGATCACTGCTTATTTTGTAAGCAGAATTTCTTCTGTAGTCCTGTGTGCATTAGATAAATGTTATGTTAAATGACCAGTTTTTGTCATGTATAACAACAGGTATAAATCCTTTTTAAAAAATACGTTTTCATTGATTTTTTATTTTTATTTTTATTTTAGAGAGAGAGAGAGGAAAGGAGAGAGGGGGGGGGGGATAGAAACATCAAGGAGAAACATCAAACAGCTCCCTCCTGCATGCCCCCTCTAGAGACTGAGCCAGCAACCCTGACTTGTGCCCTGACCAGTAGTCAACCGATGACCTCTTAGTGCAGGAGTCGACAATCAGCCACTGAACACACCAGCTGGGCGGTATATTTTAAAGCCACCTTTTGTTTTAAAGCTGTGTCAGAAATATGTTTACATTCCCCCTCCCTTCCCACCCCCAGAAATGTTCATAAGCCTGAAAATCTCCACTTGTAGTTAAACACTACATTAGGTTGGTATTTTATTTTACTTTTATTTTCTTTCATAATTAAAATCTTTTATTCATCAACTTTTGGTAGTCTAATTGTTGATCTAATCTTTCTGTGTTTTTGATAAGGTTAATAGAACCTAATCCATAATAAGACAGAACCCAAGCTCTGTTTCAGGTTCTTGCTAGTACTTTTGTCTTTAGATCCAGAGAGACAGGACAATAGAAATGAGCATTAACCGTTTCCTAGTCTGGCACCATGTATGCACTGTTATATACTTTATTTGAAGACACTTTGCTAGAATTGGAAACTTCCTGCATTAATTCATCTGGTAAAATTGCTCAGTCACTGGACAATCTGAGCAGGTCAGTTAAAGGCTTAATTATGGCCACCTTGCTTTTGCGATGTGAAATACGTCCATAACACCATCCCAAGCATCAAATAAGATGCCTCTGTGCCAAATCACTCACATGCAATTGGAAGAGTTAAGGGAAGGGTACAGAAAAATCATGAATTTTCATTATCCACGCTCTAGTGATACAAAATTATTATTTTTTAAAAATGTTTATTGTTGAAAGTATTACAGATGCCCTCCTTTACCCCCTCCCGTTGACCCCCTCCACCTCACGCCTGCCCCCTCCTTATGCCTTCCCAGCACTTTTGTTTGACCATGGACTATGCATATAAATTGTTGGGTTAATCTCTTCCCATCCTCCCCTCCTTCCCTCTGCAATACATCAGTCTGTTGCATGTTTCAATGTTTCTGGATCTGTTTTGTTCATCAGTTTATTTTCTAATAAAATTCTTTTTGAAAGTAGGTACCTTCTTATAATATTCAACTTTAACTTATAACCCAAATCTTTTTTTGTAATATATTTTTTAATTGATTTCAGAGAGGAAGAGAGAGGAAGAAAGAAAGAAATATCAACCATGAGAGAGAATCATTGATTGGCTGCCTGCCTGCCTTCTGCACCCCCCACAAAGGGATAGAACCCGCAACCCAGGCATGTGCCCCGACCAAGATTTGAACCATGGTTCACAGGTCAACACTCAACCACTGAGCCACGCCACCTGCACTATAGCCCAAATCTCCTGGTTCACAGGTCAACACTCAACCACTGAGCCACGCCACCTGCACTATAGCCCAAATCTCTTAACATACCAGGAGTTTCAGAAGAAAAATAGTGTGCCAAATAACTCACATGCATACTTGCAGGATTTTGTTTTGTTTTGTTTTGTTTTTTTGGTCAGAATACTTTCAGGAAACAACACAGAGGCATCTTACAGATGGGAAAATCCTTGAGAATGTGCTTATGTGAACACAGTGTCAAAGAGGTTGAAAAAAAACTCCACACACTTAAATTCTAAAAGCAATGTGCAGTAAATTTTACATCTGAAAGGGAATATGCAGATCATCTAGAACTTTTATTTGGAGGTATAACAGTTTGAGGAACAGTATTGGGCAAGATTTTGAGATATTGTCATATATCTCTCATAGAATAAGATAGAGTGGAAAGGCATGCACTTGGAACAAAAGATCTGGCTTCAAGTTACCTTTCTGCTATCAACTAGCTCAATGACTTTGAATAAGACACTTAAGCTATCTGGTTCCAGTTACTTCATCTGTAAAATAGCAATGTCTATGATGGCTTAGGGATCAAATGAAATAATGTTAAAGGATCAGAGGTGAGAAATACAGTGTTGTAATAATTTCACTTTAATGAAAGTAGAACTATTGGCATATTGTTAGTTTGCTATGTATGTTTAAATATTGAGCAACAGGTATGGATTCCATCATAAAAGTGCACTGAAAGATTAATAAATTATAAATTATTAAACAAGGGACTTTAGATTACATGTTATATTAAGCAACACAGATTTTAAATAAAGGGACAAATCTTGTTCAAGAAACTCAGTGCTGCCCTAGCTGGTTTGGCTCAGTGGATAGAGCATCATCAGCCTGTGGACTGAAAGGTCCTGGGTTCGGTTCCAGTCAAGGGCACATGCTGAGGTTGTGGGCTCGATCCCCAGTGGGAGGTATGCAGGAGGCAGCCCATCAATGGTTCTCTCTCCTCATTGATGTTCCTATCTTTCTCTCTCCCTCCTCTCTGAAATCAATAAAAATATATTTTCAAACACAAACTCAGTGCTTAGATTATCTTTTACAAAAGTGAAACCTGTATTTCCCTGGAAATGAGGTAATTTTTTAAAAAATATATATATTTTATTGATTTTTTACAGAGAGGAAGGGAGAGGGATAGAGAGCTAGAAACATCGATCAGAACTGGTTTGGCTCAGTGGATAGAACACGGACTGAAGGGTCCCAGATTCTATTCCAGTCAAGGGCATGTACCTTGGTTGTGAGCACATCCCCAGCAGGGGGTATGCAGGAGGCAGCTGATCCATGTTTCTCTGTCATCAATGTTTGTAACTCTCCAACCTTCTCCCTTCCTCTCTGCAAAAAATCAATAAAATGTATAAAAACCTGATATTTACTGTTTTGAAAACCTATTTGGAATATGTTTTAGATGGGAAATGTCTTCAAAATCCAAAGAGATTGAGTCCTGGTCAGTGTGGCTCAGTTTGTTGGAGTGTCATCTTGTACACCAAAAGGTGGCGAGTTCAGTCCTGCTCAGGGCATTGAACCAGGTGGTTGCTGGTTCAGTCCTTGCTTGGGGCACGTGCAGGAAGCAACCATCGATGTTTCTCTCTCTCTCTCCCTTCCTATAAAATAATGTATCATCCATTCATGATTTTTTAAAAAAACGTTTAAAAAATTCCAAAGAATAGATTGAAAAATAAACATTTGAGCAGAGAACTAGAGTTAAAAATAGAATTTCTGCCTAATCGAATCTCAAATAGCAGTGTTTTACCTTTGATATAGATGCCAAAAGTTTTGCCATTTTTAATGCTATGTTTCATGCATAGTCATAAAATTAGTTTATCATAGAAGCTCTAAAATGCAATTTGGGATGATTTCTCTTGCTGAATTGCTGCCTCTCCTCTTTAGTCATTTTGTATTAAAGCTATAAAATCTACAAATACTCGTAGGCACGCTTTCACTAAATGGAGTACCTGTAAATAGCGGGCTTTGCCTTACATTATGAATGTCAAAATATGTGAAAGAGGAGGAGCAGTGCCAAATAGAATACTGGTTACTTGTGCAAATAGAATATTTGATTTAACCGTATAGGCAGTTCTGCGTGGTAGTATTGTCACGCTTTACACAGAGATGGAAGTTTAGGGATTTCAATAAATTTTACCGAAAGTCTAGCGGAGCCAGGAAATCTTGTTCACCCTGAGTGTCAGGGATTCACATCTTCTACCACTTCAAACATCAATTCTTTGGAAACAAGGAACATCTAAAGGAGTTTGACTCTGACACCTCCGAGTTCAGTCACCCTAGATCAGTGGCTCTCACTGCTTTTAACAGCTTTATTAAAACACGGATTGCTGTGCGCCCCTCACCCGCACCCTTCTTTCTCCCTTACCTCCTAGGTCTGATTCTGTAGATTTTTTTTTCTCATTCATGAGATATTTATTAACACATTTGGGGGAAAAATCAATACAATGTATGCATCATTACCGAAAACTGGATTTTATTTTGGGAAAGCGATTCCTAATGTATGGCAAGTTTTACTTTCAGAAATAAGACCACAAAACAACACAGTCTAATTCACTCTTAAAGGCTGGCGTGCTGAGCAAGGAATGTTCTTATTCTCTGTAGAAGCTCCTCCTTTACACTGTCAGGTACCAGGGCTCTGCCTTTTGGTGTGATTTCAGCCACCAACTCATCAACGGTAACGTGTTCTAGTCCTTTTTCTTTACCTCTTTACAGTGTGCCTTCAATTGATCCTTCCAGCCACATTCAATTAATGTAGCTCTCAGCAACTCTTTGAGGCGTTCTCTTTCTCCAGTTTCTACCAACTTTTGGTTAATCGCTGCTCTCATCTGCGCTTCTTTGTTCATCTTGCTAACCACACTCTTCGGCTGCCCGCACTTAGACCCTCAGTCTGATTCTGTAGATCTTGAGTGGGATGGAGATTCAGCATTTCTAGCAGGTTCCCGGCAACGCGGCTGCTGCTAGTCCGGGAACCACACTGTGAGAATCATTTGTTGTTCTAAGAGACTGTAATCATAAATCCACTGGGAAAAGTGTTGGTCAGGGCAGAACGACAACTGCTAATGGTTTTAAGGAGCCTGGGCTCTGCTTTCCACAGGAACTTCGTCCCCACGTCGTGGGCGTGTCCTAAAGTCCTGGCCCCACCCCCGCCTAGGATTGCACTCGGGATCCGCTGTCTTCTCCACAATCCACCGCCCTTTTCGCCAGCCCAGGCCAGGCCTTGACCACGCCCCCACAGGCCCTGGCCCCGCCCTTCCCGCCTGGCCTTAAGCACGCCCCAGTCAGGCCCTGGCCCCGCCCCTTCTCGCCCCGCCGGCCCTTGCTCCCGCCTCCGCCGGGCCATGGCCACGCCCCTTATTGCCCCGCCCCCACTGGGCCCTGGCCACGCCCCCGCCACCCATTCGCTCCTTCCTCAGGTCCGCCCTGGGCCAGGCGCGGTTGAGGGAGCTGGGACCCGAGACGTGGCTCCGGGCGGAAGACCATGTTGGACTTTGCGATCTTCGCCGTTACCTTCTTGCTGGCGCTGGTGGCAGCGGTGCTCTACCTCTACCCGGTAACCGCTTCTCGCCTTCAGGGCTCTGGCCGCCGCCCCCAGCGCGGTGTGCCCGTGTCCACCTTATTCCGCCCGCGGTGGGTCTCCGGGCGCGGGCTCGGCGCGCGCAGCGGGACTGGGGCGTGCGGCGCGGGCCCGGCGAGTTCTCAGGCCCTGGGAAGAGCGGGCCCGGGCGTCGGGGTGTTGCGGGCTTGCCCTCGGATCCTTGTTACGGGGCAGGTCTCAAGTACTTTGGGTGACTCCTTGGCGGGGACTCTGTCACCCCCAAATTTCATTTTCTGGTTGTGTCTGGGAGGAAACTCCGGGGCGCGCCACTCGCTCCTTTCCCGAGGAATCTTCCAGCGCGTGCGTGTGTGTGCGTGTCCCCGCCTTTGCATGCCTTTGGATGGGTTGAGCTTGACCTGGGCACTGCCCTCTGTCCCGGGACCTCCTGCCAGTCTTTTTTCTCTACTTGCCTCCGTCACCCTCGGAGGGTGGCTCCTAAAGCCAGGGAGGAATCGTCTCTGAAACATGCTCTGCAGACAAGATAAAGGTGTGGAGTGGCTGCACAGCACCCCAATACACCACTGAGGATCAGGGGACCCCTCAGGCACGTTCCCATCTGGCAAATAGGCTGGAATATTGAAATGCACCATCTGGAATTTCCGGTATATCTTTTTTAAATACGTTTTAAAAAATTGATTTCGGAGAGGAAAGGAGATGGGGGGAGAGAGAAACAGCTGTCATGAGATAGAATCACTGATTGGCTGGCTGCCTCCAGCAAGACCTCGAAACCCCAGCGGGTGCCCTGACCAGGAACAGAACACGACCTCCTGGTTCAGAGTGGACACTGAGCCACGCGGGCTCCTCTTTATCCTGGTTTTCTCCTCTTTTTATTTCTTCGCTTTCATTTTATTTTTTTAAATAAATTTTATTGATTTTTTCACAGAGAGGAAGGGAAAGGGATAGAGAGTTAGAAACATCGATGAGAGAGAAACATCGATCAACTGCCTCCTGCACACCTCTTACTGGGGATGTGCCAGCAACCAAGGTACCTGCCCTTGACCAGAATCCAACCTGGGACCTTTCAGTCCGCAGGCCGACGCTCTAGCCATTGAGCCAAACCGGTTAGGGCTCTTCACTTTCATTTTAATGGGATTTCAGGAGCAAGAACTAATAGATGAATGCTACCGATCTGTAATGTTTAAAGGGAAGTCAGGAAACTTGCTTCCGTCTTTAATAATTTCAGCCACTCCATAGCCGGTTTGGTCCAGTGGGTAGAGCATCCGCCTGCGGACTGAAAGGTCCCACGTTGGATTCCATTCAGAGGCACATGGCCTGGTTGCTGGCTAGGTCCCCAGTAGGGGGCATGCAAGAGACAGCCAATCAGTGATTCTCATCATTGATGTGTCTATCCTTCTCTTCCTCTCCCTTCCTCTCTAAAATCAATAAAAACATATTTAAAAAGTAATAATTTCAGCCTAGACAATAAAAATAGGATTTTAAAAATATTCTCACTAGAGGATATGTTTTTCATTGATGCTAGAGGAAAGGGAAGGATGAGGGAGAGAGAGACCGAAAAAACATCCATGGTTACCTCCTATAAACGCCTGGACCGGGGATGGGATCTACAGTTGGGTATGTGACCTGATTGGGAATCAAACCTGTGACCCTTCCTGGCACAGGACCATGACACTCTAACCATCTGTGCCACATCGGCCAGGGCAAAAATAAGATTTTTTTATATTACCATCTTTTTCAAGTTACAGGGTTTCTTCCATCCTTTTTCCCATCATCCTATCTAATAAAAGAGTAATATGCAAATTAGGTGTCACTCTGTCACGAAGATGGCTGCGCCCCGTCTGGCTCAGCCCCGCCACTGAAGGTCTGTTAGCCAGGCAGGTGGCGGGGGAGGCGGGGGCCCCGAGGGGCAGAACAGGTGAGCCAAACCAGCTAGAGCGGGAATCAAACTGTTAAAAGCATGACACTGATTTATTTTTCAAACCAAGCCAGTTGGGACCATATATAAAAACTGAACAAAGAAAAATGTGCTTGTTTATGTATTTATTAATGTAGAATGGATATTAAATTCTTCAGATACCTTAGATTAATTGGCACAGAGGAAAAATATTAAGACACTCCTTTTAAATTACAAAGAACCCAGTTTTTGTATTTAACATAGGGATAAATTCCTGAGATTCAACCAAATTGGAAAGCCGGTATTTAAGGTCCTGCAGATGTCTTAGCAAAACATATCAGACTTATGGGATGTATGATAATTCATTATACTAAATAAACTATTTCAAAATTTTTCCTTAAGGCTTCCAGACAAGCTGCAGGAATTCCAGGGATTACTCCAACTGATGAAAAGTGAGTAATTACTTTTTTGGAATCAAGTAGAGTCAATTCTTAATTTTTGGTATGGAAACTAAGTCAGATTTTTAGATTACTAGCTCATTTAATTCCTTTATTTACTCTTTTTTTTTTTTTTTATCCTCACCTGAAGATGTTTTTATTTTTCTTGGCATTGATTTTTTTAGAGAGAGTGGAAGGGAGAGAGAAAGGGGAGAGAGAGAGGAATATGGATGTGTATCATTGGCTGCATGTTCATTGGTTGCCTCATGCATGAGCCCTGACAGGCTGGGGATGGAACCTGCAACCAAGGTAATTGCCCTTGACCTGGAATTGAACCTGAGACCCTTTGGTCTGCAGGCTGATGCTCTAGCCACTGGGAAAACCAGACAGGGCTCCTTTATTTATCTTTAACTTACCTCTTAGCATACAACCTAAATTTCATTAAGAACAGAAAGGAGAGCCCTAGCTGGTTTGGCTCAGTGGATAGAGCGTCGGCCTGCGGATTGAGAGGTCCCAGGTTCGATTCTGGTCAAGGGCCTCAGTTGCCCTTGGTTGTGGGCACATCCCCAGTGGGAGGTGTGCAGGAGGCAGCTGATCGATGTTTCTCTTTCATTGATGTTTCTAACTCTCTATCCTTCTCCCTTCCTCTCTGTAAAAAATCAATAAAATATATTTTTAAAAAATTTTAAAAAAGAACAGAAAGGAGGGCTGTATAAATAACCTTCAATTTCTTTCATTTCCCCTAGCCAGAGAAAGTTGATAATAGAAAGACAGGATTAAGATAGAAGGAATGATGAAAAATTTCCATAGCTAATCTGTTTTCATCAGTCTCTGATAATGTTCATTGCTGTCTCAGAATGAAGTGCTACAAAAAAATTTTTTTTTCCAGTTTCTAAATCAGATGTTTCTTATATACCCTTCTTACTTGGTTTGAAGTATTATGAACTCTAAAAATATCAGACAAATCTATGTCTAAATATATCTTTAGAAAGCAAGAAGTCAAATATAATTGAGTTTTGGGTTTTGCAGTAATTGAATTTCTTATACCTTTGGTTTCAAACTCCTTAGATTAATTGGCACAGAGGAAGAATATTAAGACACTCCTTTTAAATTACAAAGAACCCAGTTTTTTTATTTAATATACAAAATACTTTCTGAGATTCAACTAAATTGGAAAGCCATTATTGACAGTTACTTTCCTGATTCTTCCAAGTTAATTTGATTATTTTGACCAATGTTGCTCTTTTTTCAGAGATGGTAATCTCCCAGATATTGTGAACAGTGGAAGTTTGCATGAGTTCCTGGTAAATTTGCATGAGAGATATGGGCCTGTGGTCTCCTTCTGGTTTGGCAGGCGCCCTGTGGTTAGTTTGGGCACTGTCGATGTGCTAAAGCAGCATATCAACCCCAATAAGACATGTAAGTTTAATTTTCTTTCTAATTAGCTGATTCTTTTAAGAATAATTGTCTATAAGTGAAGAGCTATACATTGTTTTTGAATAGAAATAACTAACATTTGTTGAATGCTTTATACTATGGGCCAAGTGTTGTGCTGAAGTTTTTATATTTATTACCTGATTTAAGACACAATATTATAAAATAATTATTTTTTCACTTATGTGTGTGTGTGTATATAAATTATATGTCTCGCTATATTAGTGGTTCTCAACCTTCTGGCCCTTTAAATACAGTTCTTCATGTTGTGACCCAACTATTATTTTCGTTGCTACTTCATAACTGTAATGTTGCTACTCTTATGAATCATAATGTAAATATCTGATATGCAGGATGGTCTTAGGCGACCCCTGGGAAAGGGTCGTTCGACCACCAAAGGGCTCGAGACCCACAGATTGAGAACTGCTGCTCTATATAAATCCTATATAATAAAAGCCTAATATGGTAAGTGTCCATAATATGCTAATGATATGCTAAGACCAGTCAACCGCTCGCTATGATGTGCACTGACCACCAGGGGACAGACATTTGACTGACTAGTCACTCTGATGTGCACTGATTACCAGAGGGCAGATGCTCCAACCAGTAGGTTAGCCTGCTTCTGGGGTCTGGCTGATCAGGACAGGGAGACGGGCTGGACACACCCAGGAGCCCTCCCACAGTCTCTCCCCGGCTGGCCAACCTCCCATGTCCTTCCCCAGCCCTGATCATGCACCGGTGAGGTCCTTTGGCCTGGCCTGCACCCTCTCGCACTCCAGGGCTCCTCGGGATGTTGGAGAGCCAGTTTTGGCCTGATGCCACTCAATGCAGAAGCTGCCCCCTGATAGTCAGGGCACTCCCACAAGGGGGAGCGCCGCTTAGCCATAAGCTGGGCTCATGGCTGGCAAGTGCAGCAGCGTTGGTGGGAGCCTCTCCTGCCTCTGTGGCAGTGCTAAGGATGTCCAACTGCTGCCATCAGTTGGACATCCCCTGAGGGCTCCCAGACTGTGAGAGGGCGCAGGCTGGACTGAGGGCCCCTTTCCCCTGACTGCACGAATTTCATGCACTGGGCCTCTAGTACATATATAATTAAATTCCAATGTAAATTTTTTTGGGAACCTGAAAAAATAGTTCCAGGGTACATCTGGAAGAATGGGTGTACATGAGCAGCCAAGAAACATCTAAAAAAGAACATTAATGAGGGGAATACCTCTGTTGTCATACAGAACAGTGTATTGTATAGCTAGATTAATTTAAAGAATCTTGTACTGTAATAGGACTAGAAAGACTAATGGAATAGAGTAATTAGTCCAGTAGACAAACCAAGTATGCATGATAAAAATAGCATCTAATCTAATAAAAGAGTAGTATGCAAATTAACCCTCACTCTGTTATACCCACAAGCCATGCCCACCAACCAATCAGGAGCAAATATGCAAATTAATTAAGATAGCGGCAGTCACAGAGCTGGAGTTGCCCCAGACAATGGAGGAAGCCAGGGCCCTGGGGGCCCTGAGCTCTACTCAAGGCTACAGAGTTTCAATTATAGAAGATAAACAAACCCCAGATACCTGCTTCCAGCCAGGCACCCCAATAGGGACCCGAACCCTGAAGGAGCCTGTGGGCAGCCTAAAAATGACCCGCAGCCTCTCACCCAGGCTGGCTAGGCATGCCAGCAGGTGGACATCTCCCAAGGGGTCCCAGACTGTGAGAGGGCACAGGCCAGGCTGAGAGACCCCCCCACCCCCGAATGCACAAGTTTTTGTGCACCAGGCCCCTAATCCTATATAATAAAAGGGTAATTTGCAAATTGTCCCCTTGAACAGAGTTCAAACAGGAGTGGGGCTGGCCTGCCAACCACTTGGGGCCCCTCCCTCTGGCCAGCCCCACCACCAATCTGCCCCCCACACCCTGATCAGGGGCGGAGCCAGCCGGCCAACCTCCCACATCCCCTCTCTCTGGCCAGTGCACCTGATTGGCTCCCATCGGGGCGGACCTGCCAGACCCCACCCATGCACGAATTCATGCACCAGGCCTCTAGTATTTTTATAAAATAAAAAGGTATGAAAAAGTTTAAAAGAAATGGGAAAACTGTTTTTCACCCATATATTGATAAAGTAAATAAAGATGAGTAAGAAAGCCCAGGATGGTGGTTCAGTTGGTTGGAGCATTGACCTGCACTCTAAAAAGGTTGTGGGTTCAGTTCTGGTCAGGGCACTTACCTAGGTTGTAGGGGCATACTGGAGGCAACCGATTGATGCTTCTCTCTCAAACACCAATGTTTCTCTCTCCATTCCTCTCTCAAATCAATAAACATATCCTCAGGCGAGGATTAAAACATAAATTATTAAAGTAAATAAAAATTTTTTTAAAAACCTAATAAGAAAAAAATAAAATGAAATTGTAGAAAAATGGGTAAAAACAAGGTAATTAAGAAAGAAGAAATATAAATGGCCAATAAGCAACTTTCAACCTCACTGATAATCAGTAATATGCAAATAAAAATGAGATTTTTCCCTCTCTGACTAAGATGAAAAATATTGACAAACTCATTGATGAGAGAATGGAGAAACTTGGAGTATACATGGTTTACAAACCTTCTGGAGAGAAGGTTGGCAGTGACATTTGACTTAGCAATTATAATCTTTAAGAATTTATCATGAATTGATAATCACATAAATGAGAAAAGAAAGCATTACTTGTAATGAACATTTGAAGCAAACATATACCTACCAATGGCTGCATAAAAGAATACTTTTAATATTACTTTCAGGCCTTCAGATGATGGTACAGATGTACTTTATTTTGTTTACCAAATGCTTGTGTAGCAATTACTATATGCCAGCAATATTATTCTAAACCTTTTATAAGTGTTAAATCATTTAATTCTCAGAACAACCTTATGAAATAGGTATTATGATTATTTCCATTTAACAGAAGACAAAATTGAGGTTAAGAGAAGTTAAATTATTTGCCCAAGGTCACACCACTAATTAGTGATGGAGCTGGGACTTGAAGCAAGGCTGTCTGGCCTGAGTTCATGCCCTCAATCACTGAGCTTTCCACATCATAGGAAGATGGCTCTGCCAGGAAATACTGTGCTGAGTAAAACCAGATGTGTTCTCTGTCCTGTGGAGACTGTAGTTTAGTGTTGGGGACGGGAGGAGCATGTAAGCAGCGGGAAATGATCACACTAATGAACTGAGAGGCGTGCTCTGAAAGAAGGGACTGTAATTCTTTGTGAAGTCTGACAGAATGTTCTCTCTCTTAAGAAATGGTAACAGCTCTAAAAAAATCTCTAAAATGTTTACCTGGAAAAAATAAAATAAAATGTTTACCTGGGAATCTGTGATGAGACTTAGATGTATTTTACTTTCTTTTTTAATTGTTTACCATGAGAGTGTATTTTTGTATGTGTATGAAAACAAAGTTATTAAACACTTCAAATAATGGATAAAGGAGAAAAGAATTTTATTTTGAACTCAGCTAAATAATTTTAATTCAAACACTTGACCGTTACACAGAATGATCAATTTTGCTTTAAAATCAGTGGAAAGAGCTTTGTTGTTGTTGTTAATCCTCACCCAAGGATTTTTCCCATTGATTTTTAAAGAGAGAGTGGAAGAGAGAGAGGGAGGTGGGGTGGGAGTGGGGGAGAGAGAAAGATTGATTGACTGGTTGCCTCCCGCGCATGCCCCAACCTGGGCAGGGGAAAGAACCTGCAACCCAGGTACGTACCCTTGGCTGGGAGTTGAACCCGAGACCTTTTGGCCCACTGGTCGAGGCTCTAACCCCTGAGAACACCAGCCAGGGCTTGAGGCTTTTTTTTTTAGAAGTCAAAGATACTGTCACCATGTAGGCAGAAAGTGTGTGCACAGATTAATGGTTTATGGTGGGATTCCCAGCTAGGATATTGTATTCCTGACAATTTTCATTGCCTCTTTAACTTTTCCTATTTAGGAAGGACTTCAGGGAGTTGTGAGGAAAAGAAGTTGCCATGCTTTCACTTACAATCCCATAATTCCCTGATCTCTATGTCCTTTAGCTGGAGGTGTTTGTTGTTGTTGTTTGAGTGATTCCTTTGACTTAGAAATGTTTAATTTGTCTGTTTCAGTGGACCCCTTTGAAACCATGCTAAAGTCATTGTTAAGCTATCAATCTGGTGGTGGGAATGTGAGTGAAAACTACACAAGGAAAAAATTGTATGAAAATGGTGTGACTGATTCTCTGCAGAATAATTTTGCTCGCCTGCTAAAGGTAAGGTGATAAGTAGTTTGGCCTGGAGTTCTGCCATTCAGATAATATATTTTTTAACTGTTGTGTGTCTTGTCCTTGCTACTTTTTTCTTGTCTTTCTAAGCTGATCTTTATTGTCCTGAAATTCTAAAACAAAAAGAAAACAAAAAACTTAACACCTAGACTCCCTGTATAAATGGAGATTATGCGAGTGGAGAGAACCTGACATCTTTTTCTATATCAGTAGATTTATCCTTCGTTTTCAGGCCAGATTTTAAACTAATGTTTCCTAAAACATGGTCTGCGTTTACCTGAAACTCCCTCTTGTTAAATATATAGATTACCTGGAATCTACTTGGATGAATTGAATCACTGGGAAGGGATCTGACATTTGGGGAGGAGGATGGGATTTTTAAAAAGCTCCACAAATGATTTAGAGTGTGAAGATAATACTTATTAATACCATTTCCTTTTTGTCTGTAAAGAACCTTAGTTGAACCCTGTGTGCTTTCTGTTAGTTCTCTGTGTTCTCATAGGATTGTTCCAACCCTTCACCCTTAAAGTAGTATTGCTAGTCCTAGACACCTTTTTTGTTTGCTCTGGATGTCCTTGCCTCCTGCTTTGCTGAGACAATACTGGTAGAGTCCCTTTCATGTGATTGAAGAGTATTGTCTCTATACCAGTGGTTTTCTTTAAGAGAATAGCTGTTTACCTAGTTATCACCCCGAATTAAGTTGTGTATTTTATATTGACATACTAAACCTTTTACCTTTATTTTTTGGAGGGGGGCAGTCCAGATATGAATTCTGTTCTGACTCTTCTCCAATCTTCACAAACCTCTTCCTGTGTATTCTGACTCCTTCCTGCCCTGTCTCTGCTCCAAGGCTGAGTGTAAACCTCCACTTTAATTCTGTGAGTGTAACTTCTTTCTTCTGTGTGCTTTAATCTAATATTATGCTGTGACGTTGAGTCTAAATTCTGACTTAACAAGTACTTCTGGATTTTAGAATTTATAACTATCCTTTTAATTGACAGCTTAGTAATATTAATAGCCAAAATTATTGAGTTCATTGGTTCAGTAGCTTCATGGGCTCATCTAATCCTCATAAGAACTTTGTAGGTATGTATTATTTCCCTCTTTTTCGATGAAGAAACTGAAGCATGGAGTGGTTAAGTTACTTGTCCAACGACATTTAGCTAGTAAATAGTAGGACTAAGATTTGATCCCAGTCAGTCTGGCACATTGCTGCTCTAAAGCTTGGTTCTGCTGTCCTGGAATGTAGTTTTGCTTGGCTAGAGGTTATTTTTTCTTTTTAAAAACCTTTTTGAGTATTGCCGTCACAGTAATATCTTAATGCAAAGTGGAATTAAAAAGAATTTGCTTTCTTTGAAATTCTAATATTTTTACAATAATTACTGATTAATTACCTAAAAACTTTTTTCAAAAAGAAAGTTTATATTCTTTCAGAAAACTGATATATACTGTAAAATCTTATCTTTTGAATTGTAAGTCAGCTTCTGTGTAAACTGAGTTGTTTTTCTCTAATGTAATTTTAAGTTATTTAAAATTAATATGGTATTTTACTGTCAACATTCTGAAGAAGTAATTTATTGTATATCATATGTCCTTATTCAGGAAAAATGATAAAATTAATAGCATACATTCTTATGGTGTTTATGTATCATATATATATATATATATATATAATTTGTTTATCATATAACTATAGCTGGTAAAAGACTATTCCAGCATAGATACATTCTTGTTATTCAAACACAGGGTAGTACTGTTTTTCATGTAAATATACATATATCACACCTGGCAAAATTAGAAAGGATATTTTAAAAAGAAGTCTATTATGAATGAAAGCATTTATCACAGATTTGGACATTTCTACCAATAATAAGTCAATATGTAACACTGACCTATCAAATGAAGCTCATCAACAGATTGTTAGAATTCCCACCTAATATAAACTAGTAAAGATTCACATAATCCTCTAACAGAAGTAATAGATGTGTTTGCCTAGAGAAAAACCCTATATGAGTCATTTATAGTATTTGCATTGATTTAGAGAATAAGGTGCAAAACAAGTAGATTAAGCCATGAGCAAATCAAAATTCCGTTATGTGATACAAGTGATAGTATTGGTAATAAGATCTTTATGGTCATAGCTATATTTAATTAGATATTAAGATTTTAGTCTCTTAATTTCCATTAACCTTAAGATTTTACCAGCCTTTGTACTTTTACAATATATATTTTGTTGTGGTGGAGGTGGTCCTGGTTCTGTTTTGTTTTGGAAACTAACCCTTTGACAGAATATGAATCTGAACTACTGAGGATGTAATTTTAGGTGGAGCCAGGGTTAGCCCAACAGATTAAGCAATCACCTGAATGCTCATTACAGATTTGAGCTCTATATTCTGTGAAATGAATCTACTTGCTAAATTTTTCTAAGATTTAGCAGGAAGGAACAATAAATCATGTGGGCTTCTGTTCTCTTTCAGCTTTCAGAAGAATTATTAAATAAATGGCTCTCCTACTCAGAGTCCCAGCACGTACCCCTTTGCCAGCATATGCTTGGTTTTGCTATGAAGTCTGTTACACAGATGGTAATGGGTAGTACATTTGAAGATGACCAGGAAGTCATTCACTTCCAGAAGAATCATGGCACAGTAAGTCCAGGACAAAATTAAAATTATTCTCTCATCAAATTAGATAGCTAAATAATGTAGATTTTTCCTCTCAAGAATAGCCTAGCCAGTTTGGCTCAGTGGATAGAGCATCGGCCTGCAAACTGAAAGGTCCAGTTTCAACACTGGTCAAGAGCACATGCCCGGGTTGTAGGCTCAATCCTTAATGGGGGGCTTGCAGGAGGCAGCCGATCAATGATTCTCTCTCATCATTGATGTTTCTATCTCTGTCTCTCTCTTCCTTCCTCCCTGAAATCAATAAAAATATATTTTAAAAACAGAATAAGGTTTAAGGTTCTGTAGTATAGAATTTCACTGTTTGGGGTAAAAAAAAACAATGTAAGCAAAGTTAATTGTTGTCTCTTTAAAAAATTTAAGAATTATTTTTGAAATTTAAAAATTAGATAACTAAAGAAATTTTCTTTTAATACTTACCAAGTATATTATGAAATAACTAGAGGCCTAGTGTACAAAAATTTGTGCACTTGGGGGGGGGTGGGCCCTTCAGCCCGACCTGTGCCCTCTCGCAGTCTGGGAACCCTCGAGGGATGTCCACCTGCTGGCTTAGGCCCACTCCCAGGGGCATCAGGCCTAAGCTGGCAGTCAGACATCCCTCTGGCAGCCCGGGAGCCCTCAGGGCATGTCCACTTGCCAGCGGGGAGCAGGCCTAAGCTGCATTCGGTCACCCTTAGAGCTGCTGAGGAGGCAGGAGAGGCTCCCACCACCACCACTATACTGGCAGCCATCAGCCTGGCTTGTGGCTGAGCAGAGCTCCCCCTGTGGGATTGCACTGACCACCAGGAGCAGCTCCTGCATTGAGCATCTGCCCCCTGGTGGTCAGTGTGTGTCATAGTGACCAGTCATTCCCAGTGGTTCTGCTGTTAGGGTCAATTTGCATATTCCCCTTTTATTATGTAGGATAGAGGCCTGTTGCATGGGTGGGAGCTGGCTGGTTTGCCCTGAAGGGTGTCCCAGATCAGGGTGGGGTTCCCACTGGGGTGCCTGGCCAGCCTGGGTAGGGGCTGATGACTGTTTGCAAGCTGGTCACACCCCCTTCAGGGTGGGGGTCCCCACTGGGGTACCTGGCCAGCCTGGGTGAGGGGCTAACAGCCATTTTCAGGCTGGCCACAGCCCCTTTAGGGTGGGAGGCCCTACTAGGATGACTGGCCAGCCTGGGTGAGAGACTGATGGCTGCTTTCAGGCTGGCCACACCTGAGGGCTGGAAGCAGGTATCTGGGATTTATTTATCTTCTGTAATTGAAACTTTGTAGCCTTGAGTGAAGCCCAGGTCCTAACCCAGGCTCCCTGCCCCTCCTTGAGCAGAGGCCACTGCAGCTGGAAGCAGGTATCTTGTATTTATTTATCTTCTCTAATTGAAACTTTGTAGCTTTGAGCAGAGCTCAGAGCTGGCCAGGACGGGAAGTTTGGCTTCCTTCATCGCCAGGGCACCCAGGCCTCCTGCTTGCTCCAGCTCAGTGGCTGCCACCATCTTTGTGGCAGAGTGATGGAGTGACGGATGAGGAAGTGATAGTTAATTTGCATATCACTCTTTTATTAGATAGGATATTGAATTCTAGAATAAAGCAAAAAACTATATTTAATAGAACTAGACTATGTTCTATAGAGAAAAGAATTAAAGCTAATGAGCAATAAAATGCTAATGAGATGAATATGATTTAAAGAAAGGCTAATTCAGTTTAAAATTGATTTACTAGTGCCCTTTCTAGATTCACATAGGAGTTGATTTTTCCCCGGTTTTTAAAAAAATACGTATTTTTATTGATTTCAGAGAGGAAGGGAGAGAGAGAGAGATAGAAACATCAATGATGAAAGAGTATCATTGATTGGCTGCCTCTTGCATGCCCTACACTGGGCATGTGCCCTGATCAGGAATCGAACCGTGACCTTCAGGTTCATAGGTTGACAACTCAACCACTGAGCCACGTCAGCTGGGCAGAAATATCTATTTCTTAACATTAGTAGAAACTGTCAAAAGAAAAGTTTTCAGACTATAAATGTTGGAGGCAGTATGAAGGACATCAGGTGTGTTAGACCAGTGGTGTCAGACCAGACCTGAGTTTTGCAATCTTAGTACTTCAGTGTAGCTAGGAAAGAATTCAGAGCCAAGACTCAAACTATAAGAGAACATTTATTTGGAAAATCACAGAGGTAGAAGTAATTCATAGAAGAAATGTGCTTAGGAAACAAGTTATAGAGGCAAAGGAGGGGCCCTTAGAGCTTAGGAGTGAGGAAAATCAAGGTGATGCACCTGTGGGGAGGAAGAGAGAAGATGAGGGTTGGGGGGCAAGAGGAGGGTGTACTCTGGGAGGTGAGTGCACTGGATCCTCTATCTTAGGGGTTTTAAGGGCAGATATTCAGGGGAGATCCCAGGGGAATATTTTAATAGAATATTCAGCAGCTTTCCAGGTGTGTCCTTTCAGGGTCCAGGTCTCTATTGATTGATTGGTCAGTGCCAGGGCAGGGGGTCATTGTCCAATGCAGCTTGTCCTGAGGTCAGCCTTGGTGTCACTTATCTGGTTTTGCTGCTTTCTGGGCCTGGAGCTGAAATATAGCAGAGGCCTAGATATTATCTCTAGAGAGGAAAGGCCAGGGTATCCAAACCCCATGCATGACCAGGGATAAGCTAGTGGAGGAAAGGTCACCCTGAGGGTGAGGTCCCACCCTACATTTGTCCTTTGGTGCTACCCTGCATTTGTCCTTTGCTAGGGATCTGAGACGTTTCACCCTGGTGACCTTCTGTACCTAGCCCATCTTCCCTACTCTGGTCATATCTGTCTAACTGCCTGCTACATAAACATGACTTAAAATCCTACCTCAAATGATCTTTTAATGTTTGAAACACCAAGGGGAGCATGTTACCAGGAATAACAGAGGTAATAACAAGTTGGTGGCTGACAGCAGTCGGGAGCCGTCCTCAGTTGTAAGATGCATACTGATTGCACGTGTGTGAAGCTGTGAAAAATGTACACCTCACTTTCAGTTGCTGACTGTGTTTCTCCAAAAACATTGTCCCAGTTATTTTCTCACCAACATTTGTGTGCTCTTTCCTTGTGCTTTTGACATGTAGAATTATTGGTCCTTTAAATATTTGCCTACTTAATTGTTCAAAAATGATATTTCATGATTAAAATACATAATTATTCTATTGTTTGTGAGGTTACACATTGTTCAATATTTTTGTTGAATACTTGTGTTTTTTTCTTTTGTGGGATTCTTTCTCATGTCTTTTGCCCATATTTCTTTCTTGTTTTTTGTTATTAATACTTACTGAAGGATATTTTTACCATTGATTTTTAGAGAGAGTGGATGGGTGGGAGAGATGGAGAGAGGGAGGGAGGAAAGAAGCGAGAGAGAGAGAGAGAGAGGGGGGGGGGTGGTAAGGAGAGAGAGAGAGAAACATAGATTAGTTCCTCACACACACACCCTGACCAGGATTGAATCCAAAACCTGGGTATGTGCACCTGACCCAGAATAGAACCAAACTGGCAAGCTTTGGGTGTGCGGCATAATGCTCAACCAACTGAGTCACACTGGCGAGGTCAGAAAAGGAACTTTGGACTTTTCAGTTATAATTAATTTGAAGGTTTCTTGATGGAAATTATTAAAATATATTTGTTCTATTCTCATAGACTATGGAGTAAATGATTATGTAGCTTATTTAAAAGTGAGAGTTTAATTATCAGTTCGTGAGGTTGGAGTTCTTCAATTATTAGCTTAGGTTGTTTTATTATTTAGAAAATCTATATATTAGATAGTCGATATGTTTTCCTATTTTTAGGTTTGGTCTGAGATCGGGAAAGGCTTTCTAGATGGATCACTTGATAAAAGTACAACTCGGAAAAAACAATATGAAGATGGTAAGTTTTGCCACTTTTAATTTTAGTAAGGACAAAAGGATATGTGCTTTATTTTAATAGGGCTATTTTGGAACAATGAAATTATAAATGATGGTGGGTTTTTTTTCTTGTGTTTTTCCCTCCCTACATTTCCCATAATGGAAGTTTTTAAACAAACAAGAGGAAAAAGCAGTGAATTTGTAAATGAAATTCTAGCATTCACTGCAGAATGAGAATGCTGTAGAGTTGGTATAGCCTACAGGATTAATGGAGAGTGTTAGGGTACAACCCTAGGAAAGCATTTTGATGACACATGTTAAGATTAATAAATGATGGATTAAATTACCTAGAAGGAAAAATATACTTCTTGAATATTTCTGTCCTGCTATTTCTGCAAGTAGAAAACCAGAAACAATCTAAATGTCCAAAAACCTAGGAACTGTTAAGGAAATCATATCAATATAATTAAATATTTTGTAATATTTATAAAAAATGTAGCAACATAAAAATTATTGCCATTATAACATATATAATTTTGAAAACAATATTTTCAAGATTGTTTGGCATTGGTTACAACTTTGTAAACTCAGAAAAATAGCAGTTTTAGTTTAAGATGGCTCCCCCAAGTTATTCTTCCCTTTTTATTTTATATATTCTGTCAATAATTTAATGATTGTAATGCTTTAATACCTTTATTCCGAGCTGCTTCAATGCCTTTTTTGGAGGTAGGCTGGGGTAAATTAAAATCCATAAACTGCATTGGAATAATGGATTGTTTTCCATATGTAACAGTATTGCTCCTCAGGATTCTCTTCCTTTATTCTTTCAACAAACGTTTATTGAGGCCCATATGTGCTAGGCCCTCTTCTGTGTATAGAAGACAACAATCCCTGTCCTCATGGGGCTGACCCTTTCAGTGATTCATTCCCTTGATGTCCAGACTAAGTCCAGAAAAGCCAATTTAATTGATACATTTTCTGCTCTCTGGTTTTTGTAACCATTCTGACTATCTTGATGGGTCCATTTAGAGTACTTCCCCTTAATGAAAAATGTACTTCACAAACATTGATTCAATTAATATAAATGAAAATGAATAATTCATAATTTTTTAGATTCTAAATAAAGTAGACTGTATAGCAAAGCAAACAAAATTTTCTGTCTTTGTGGCAGTATATTCTAGTGGAAAGAGGCAGATGATAATCTAAATAAATAAACGCAATAGTATGTTAAAAATGCAAAGTGCTATGGAGAAAATTAAATCAGGAAGGGGGACAGGGAGTGCTAGAGGTGAGGAGGTTACAATTTTAAATAAGGCTATTGGGAAAGGCCTCACCAAGTTAGGTGACCTTTGAGCAAACAGTTGTACGAGGTAAGGTAACTGTCATGTGGACATCCTATGTCCAAGGGAAGAATATCCCATGTAGAGGAAAAGTAATTGCAAAATCCTTGAGGTGGGATTCTCCATGGTGCATTTGAGGTATAACGGTAGGGCTGCAGTGAAGTGAGTCAGAGAGGAATAGAAGGAGATGTGGCTAGAATGATTGGGGAGAGGGACAGATTTTTGTCTGGTTTGTAGATCATTGTGTGAATAGGTTCTTACTATGAGATAGGAAGCCACTGGGAGGTCTGAGCAGTTATGATCTGCATTATGTTTTTTAAAAATATTTTTATTGATTCCAGAGAGGAAGGGAGAGGGAGATAGAAACATCAATGATGAGAGAATCATCTATCGGCTACCTCCTGCATGCCCCCACTGGGGATCAAGCCTGAAACCCGGGCATGTGCCCTAGACTAGAATCAAACCCGGGACCCTTCAGTCCACAGGCCGATGCTCTATCTACTGAGCCAAACCAACTAGGGCTGAATTATGTTTTTAAAGGATCACTCTGGTTGCTATGATAGGTTGGAGATACCCAGAGCAGAAGTGGGAAGACTACTTAGGGAGCTATTGCAATGAACCAGGTAAGATAAATAATGTGGTGTGGACTCGGTGGCAGGCAACAGAAAATATAGCAAGAAAAATAAGGGAGAATAATTCTGTATTTGGAAGACAGATCTACCAACATGGGCTTACAGATTAGATGTGGGGTAAAAGCAAGAAGGAGGATATCCAGGTTCTAGGCCTAAGTAATTGGAAATTAAAGCTATTGGGAAATAAGATGAACAGACTACGAAGATCAGCTTTGACGTAAAGATCAAGGGTCAGTTCTGGATATGGTATGTTTAATATGTTTCTGACAGCCAAGAGGAGATGCTGAGATGTTTATAAGATGTATGAGTCCGGAGTTCAGGGGAAAGGTTCTGACTGGAAATATAAATTTAGGAGTGTTAAGTACATAGATTGTATTTAACGCCTTGGGGCTGGTGATCACCAATCTAATTGAATGTAAATAGCAAAAGAGAAGAGTTCTAAAAACTGATATGTGACCTTGGGCATTCTACCATGAAAAAATTCTAGAGATGAGAAGGAATCAAGAAAGGAGACTGAGAAGGGGCAGGTAGGAGAGTGACAGGAAAGCGTGGAGTCTGGGCGAGTGTGAGTCTTGGAAGCCAAATGAGAAAGTGTTTCCTGCAAGTAAGTGGTCCAATCATCAAGTGCTGTGTGTGATAGGCCAAGTAAGATGAGAACTGAGAAATGATCTATGGATAATCCTTTTGATTGTTGGATATTAGCTATACTATACCTTTTAGGTTTTAGGTGTTTTCTTTTTTAATATATAGATTTTTATTGATTTCAGAGAGAAAAGCAGAAGGACAGAAAAATAGAAACATCAATGATGAGAGAGTCATTGATAGGCTGCCTTCTGCACTCCCCTCACTGGGAACTGAGCCTGCATCTTGGGCCTGTGCCCCAACTGGGAATCCTACCATGAACTCCTGGCTCATAGGTCACCATACAGCCATTGAGCCATGTTGGCTGGGCCCTTTTCTTGTTATTTCATATCTGTTTCTGTCCCTAAACTGGGTGATGCCTGATTTGAGAGAAGAATAAAGTTAAGAGGACAGAAATTAGAAGGGAGGTGGATTAACATCAGGGGAGAGGTATATGTGTGTGAAGGCCTCTAAGGTGCTGGCATTGTTCTACTTCTTGACCTGGGTGGCAACATTGTGGGTGTTTGCTTTATAATTATTTCTTAGATGGTGGTTATATATCTTATGTACTTTTTTATACACATATAAAATTTAGTAAAGAGAAGGAAAGAAAGTAGATGAATTTAAACATAAATTAGCTTTTTAAAAATTGTTGGTTACTACTTTACCTTTGAAAATTTTGTTCTGTAGTAATAGCACTGTACAGAAATATTTTTTTTTAATTTATCTTTATTGTTCAGATTATTACAGTTGTTCCTCTTTTTTCCCCCATAGCTCCCCTCCTCCCAATTCCCACCCCAACCTCTGACCTTGCCCCCCGCCATTGTCCTCATCCATAGGTGTACAATTATTGTCCAGTCTCTTCACGCATCCCCAACACCCTTAACCCCCGAAAATTGTCAGTCCACTCCCTTTCTATGCCTCTGATTCTATTCTATTCTCAAAGGATACCTTT
>PVJC01007442.1:0-51419 GCA_004026665.1 Murina feae
GCCGCTGGGGTGCGGGGCCTTTCCACCCCACAGGCCAAGTGCCCACGGGCCTCCTTCCCCAGTGGCTGCAGCTGAAGCGGAGCTCACAGCGCTGGGGTGTGGGGCCTTTCCACCCCATAGGCTGGGTCCCTGCACGCCTTGGACCCTGCAAGGCATCAGCCATCACCTGCCCAGCCCACTCTGCTGCTGCTGGTTCCCATGACTCACCCGCTGCTCTCTCTACGTGGCTCCCGGCCGCCATCTTGCCTGGGCTAATTTGCATACAGCAGCTCTGATTGGCTGGTGGGCGTGGCTTACCCAGAGAAATGGTTAATTTCAATATTAGGCTTTCATTAGTTAAGATATATATATATATATATATATATATATATATATATATATATATAGTAAATATATACATGTATATATGTGTTAATATATTGACATGACATTAGGATATAGTATTAGAAGAAACAGTGTGGTGTGTGTGGCTTTAACATCACTGATAAAACTGTGAGGCAGAGAGAGAAACTGGACAAGGAGTGGGTATCTCTTAGCCTTCTCCTCATCCAGTGGTGGAGAACCCCCAACACTCACATATAATTTGTTCCCCAAAATCAAACTTGTCTATGTCCTTGAGGCTGATGGAAAGAGCCAAATATGCAGCCTCTGATCCTACAATTCATGGAGTCTGAGTTCTTTCCAACACAAACCATTGATTTCTGGATGGGAAACCTTGTTTAGGAGTTTAAATTATCAGATAATTGGAGCAGCCTAAGATAGTCACTTGTGAAAGTTGATTTTCTAAGAAATTATTACTGGAAACAACATATTTTTGGTTTGGAAACTTCTTCAGAAAGAGATGGAATAAGTATTATAGTCATTGGGTAAAGACATGGTCTCACCCAAGAAAAAGAAAGTTCAACTCTAACATTGGTTTCTTTTATCTAGATTTATTCATTCTCTTTGTCTTTGTGTCTTTTGTAATTAAAAATATATAATTAATGAGGAAATATAACCTCTTGTCTAGACTGTGTCTATATTTCACACTTTAAGAAAGTAATTTTGAATCTAAGTATTATACAATTCAAAAAGAAAAATAAACTCTGTCTTTCTCTGCTCAATTGAAACTCTCATTTCAGAGTTTCCTTGTCTTCTCCCAGTTCTTTCCATAATCTTAATTTAGTTTAAGAATTTCTGAATGCTCACTAACTGAATTTACTTATAATCTGTCTTTTTACCATATTTCTTTCAAGACTGAGGCCATGGTAATCAAGAATGTGAATTTCACAATCATTCAGGGCCTGATTACTTATTTTGAGATGCTCATTCTATTCATGAAATAACATAGACAATAAATAAATGCCACATTTCATCAAAGTATCCTAAAATGTATACTCTTAACAAAGCTTTCGCTGATGCTTCCCAAATTCCTGGAAATGTTGTATGTCTAAGAGATGGAATGGGAAGATCTGAACTGCAGATGAGTATCAGTTGAAAGTAGTACTTAACATTCCTTCTGATTGAGGCCTGTGTCTTGTCATTAAAGAACCAATTTCTTTAAGGACAGTAACTGTGCCCTTGATGTACATAATCTACAGCCAACTCCCTCTGGAGCAGTGGTTCTCAACCTGTGGGTCGCGAACCCTTTGGCAGATGACCCTTTCACAGGGGTCGTCTAAGACCATCCTGCATATCAGATATTTACATTACGATTCATAGCAGTAGCAACATTACAGTTATGAAGTAGCAATGAAAATAATTTTATGGTTGGGGGTCACAAGGTTGAGACCACTGCTCTAGAGCCTTGGACCTTAGGTGGGGAAAACATGAGGAAAAGAGTAAAATTTGGTGGCAAGGAGAGGGTAGGGATAGAGAGCATGTGGGAAGCTGTGTCTTTCTCATGTCTGCAAATTGACCTTTCTAAAAATTTTTATGTATTGATTATGGTGACATTGGTCAACATGAACATATAGGTTTCAGGTGTGGGTTTCTATGTTACAAGTTCTGTATATTGTACCATGTGCCCACCACCCAAAGACAAATCTTCTATTACCCCATATTAGAACCCCATAAACTGACCTTTTATATACCTGGGGAATGACTCCTTATCTGCTCAGATTTGCAGGAGACTTGAAAACAATTGGATATAATACAAACTATATTTTGTATTGTTTGTTGTATTGGGTGTTGTGCTAAAAAAATCCTCTTTTTGCTGATATTTTTCCTTAAATATAGTGATGAGTATGTAATAGGAATAATAATCTGATACTTGTAAATCGAAGGCCTTAGTAAAAACCATAAAGTCTATATACTATGATTATAAACATAATTGAACTTTAGACTATATTGCAGTACCTATAATCTACTCAGTTAATATCTTATATGTAGTTATGTTTTGAATAAGCAAGTACTTTTTGTCAAAGAAAGTGAGTAAATTAAAATATACTCTTCCTAAGCCCTTGGAAAGGTTCCCATATAACCAGGACATTGAACATTCATCATGCATAATTCACAATTTGGTAAATGCAGTTGTCATATCATAGCCATTTCCTCGTTTAGTTAGCATTTTAGCCTAGAGGCAGTAAATTTATTTATTTTTTTTAGCCTGATTCATCTTCCAGCTGCCAAGCAACTTCTTTTAACCACATTACAAATTGCTGGATGCATCTGCATACACACATAATGAATTGATAAATATTAGATGACAGATACGTCGATGTAAGTTGAAAGTTAAAACTCATGGAGTACATTTAAATTTAGACCAGTCTAGAAGATGTGTTTGAAATAAGAGTAAATCTTTCAATTCTATAAGGAGTGTCTATTAGGGTGAATACAATTAATCTTGGCTTAAATGTGAGAAATAATTATCTATTGTCTGTTACTGCTTATATTACTGCAACAGTCTGTGAGTACTCATACTACGTGTTGGTCCTGAATGGAGTTTCGGGATTGCCTGACTTCAGTAGGTTACCTCCATATTACAAATGTTTTTACGGCTTTTCATGTCATTGAAATTTCTAAGCCTGACATTCAAGACTCTCTTAAATTTAGACTAAAGTTATCTTTCTAAAGCCTTGAAGTATTATGTCATCATAGATCATTTCAACCAAGATAAACTTTTCCTTTTTACCTTCATGCTCTCCTTCATTTAGTGGCCCTAACCTTCCAATATCCTTCTTTCTAGTTTTCTCCTTCTATCAGTGTGATAGAAAGAATATGAATTCAGGTCCCTGATGCAACAGAATTCTAAACTGGGCTCTTCTTACTAGCTAGGTAACTTTGGGCAAAACACTTCTCCTTTCTAGGGCTTAGTTTCTAACTCTGCACAGCCACATATATTAATTAGCTCCTAGTACAAAAATTCCATTTAACAAACAACCACAAAAGTCAGTGGCATAAACACACACACACACACACACACACACACATCTATTTCTCATGCATCTGTGGATGGGTTGGGCTGAGCTTCAGGTACTGCACCAGTTTAGTATTTCTCCATGAGTCTCCCATATTTTGCAGGGTCGTTGGGATACAAGACTTGTTTTTCTTCTGATGTTGGTAAAAAGTCCAACTGTCCACCTGTGCAAGTACATTCAAGATTTTGTTTGCATCGCTTTGGCCTAAGGAAATCTTAGAAAATGCAAGGCTCAGAAAATGCAATCCAACCCTAAAAGAGGAATTGCAATGTCACAGAACCGAAGGTATAGATAAAGGTTGAGGATGAATAATTGGGGACAATTATGGAATCTCCCACAGTTATACTTAACTATTGGAGGATTCAAATCCTCTAGATTAGGTTTCTAGCATAGCATATGCACAAAGGCACTCAATGCATTTGACTTTCTCTCCTCTACCTTCTTCCTTTAGTTTTAAAGTATATGTGACCTTTTCCATGAAGTCTACCTTTCTTTCCCTCTAATTAAAAGTAACAACTTCTTCCTCAGTACTTAATGCATTGTCCATAATAATTTATTTAAGGCCTCTTTCTCTTTTTCTGTATTGGGTTGCATTGTCATAAGCAGATTGCGAAACTCTTGCAGATAGTGTTCTATCACTGGAACTTCCTGGGCTTTTCACATAACTGTTCAGTGGATGTTGGAGATACTTTTATAAGCAATTTTGATTTGCTCTTTTATTGATGTACATCTGGAGCAGCTAGTATTAAACCCTGTATCTTCTCACCAATCTTAGATTTTTCTTATAAGCTCAAGTAGAACGTATTTGCCATTTAATAAACTAGTATGGTTCCCAAACCTAGTGAAGGAAGGCAAATGAGATTCTTTTAAAAGTACCAGAAATCATATAATAAGCTTGTAAGTTAACTGGAAATGAAGGTGTGTGTTTATATAAATACAGCCTTTTACCTGAACTCTTGTATTTCCTTAGAGCAAAGGTAATAGACATAGCTTCAGTATATAAGTGATATATCTTTTTGACAGGTTCGTGAGATGATAATGTAGAAATTACACATGGGAAACATTGTCCCTCCTTATCTCCTTTGTCATTTTCCTGGTGTTCCTGGTGGTCAGACCACAGAGCTCAGTCCTTGTGCATGTAAATCAACCTATTTTGCTGATGTCAGGTTTTCTCTCTCTCCGAGTAGCACTTCTACAGAGCCATCTCTTTGAGTGATAGTAACTGATTTATCTTCTTCAGAGAAAAGATAGACTTTATATCATATCCAATTATATTAATAAAAACCTGAGATCAGATGAAATGATTTAACAGCTTACTAATCTGACTTTGGTCTTTGACAATCACCACCAGAGATATTGTGGTCTTATACCACCATGGACCTTAGAACTGTAACCCGGTATCTCCCTTTTAATTCTCAGTGTTTTTATACTTTTATTCCCAACGACTTCAATTTTGGGATATTCCCATTGCCACTGACATACAAAGCAAAGAAGAATAAGTAAAAGCATACAAAAATATAAACTTGTGTGTCATTGCTTTTTTAGTGTGATTATTGTGTGACAAGGAGGAGAGACTATTGGAATCAAACATGCTGAGTTTAGGTGCCTGTGCTGGCACTTAGTAGCTGGCCACAGTTTCTGCATCAAAAGTTTGAACTACATATATTAAGTTTGTTCTGAAATAATCTTTTAGATTATGATGTTTTGCAACTCTACTCATTGGAAATGAAGGGACTAGGAAAGAGGGCAGGAGAGAGAAAACATTGACTAAAGAATGTTTCTTTGTGTCATTGCCAGTCATTGTTTTGGAATCTGATATGAGAGCTAATATTTTTTGTTGTTTTAATTATAAAAATATGATTTCTTCCTCTGGATTAAGATTTTAAATTTCTTTATTCTTGGATTTCTTCTTTACGGTGATTAAATATATTGTGTCTTAAAAAACTTTGATGAAATTTATCTATGCTGAGCCTCATTATAAAACCTATCAAAAAATTTAGAGGACTTTCCTTCAAACGTTTATTCTAACCCTAACCAGTTTTGCTCAGTGGATAGTGCGTCAGCCCCCAGACTGAAGGGTCCTGGGTTCAATTCCAGTCAAGGACACTGAGGTACAATCCCTGACCCTGGTTGGGGCATGTGCAGGGAGCAACCAATTGATGTGTCTCTCTTACTCGATGGTTCTCTCTCTGTATCTCTCTCTCTCCTTTCCACTCTCTCTAAATATCAGTGGGAAAATATCCTCAGGTGAGGATTAACAAAAACAAAAAAAAGTCTATTGTCTCCTGTGTAATTTTAGCTGAGTTTCCTCATACACATTGGGTAGTACATTTTTTAAAAATATGTTTTTATTGATTTCAGAGTGGAAGGGAGAGGAAGAGAGAGACAGAAGCATCAATGATGGTAGAGAATTATTGATCAGCTGCTTCCTGCACATCCCACACTAAGGATCAAGCCCCCAACCCAGGCATGTGCCCCCAACTGGACTCGAACCTGGGACCCTTCAATCCATAGGCGGACACTCTATCCACTGAGCAAAACCAGCCAGAGCATTGGGTAGTAAATTTTTATGAGTATCTCTATTTTGATGCTATTCAGCTTTTCACAGAAATATATTTATATCCCACGGTTTATAGACCATTGTGACTATGATTCCAAATTACATACATATGTGTTAAATGCAATTTTATTCTCACAAAGGAAATCCTACTGAGCATGACCACTCTTCTAGTGGTTTCCATGCAGAATGAATTATGTTGTATAGTAATGTAAATTCCTTTAAATTTCCAATGGAAAATGGTCTGAAAATTGTATCCTGTGGTTTAAACTATTGGATATCTCTTACTAGGCTTGTGCAGAGGATGAGAACAAAGAAACAGAGATAATTTTGCTTTCCTCTCTTCCTGCTGAACACATACAGCATAAAAATTAAGATTTATATCTTAAGAACTATGGCTGTTTTATAGGCCTCAGAATAATTCAAACATGCTGAATTTTTTTAAAAAACAAGCCCTCTGTAAAAGTGGATGCACTAAGTTCCTGGACTAACTAAGTTTATTACGATTTTTCAAATTCTTTTCCCCTTAGCACCCATATGTAGAGAAAATTTGGTGTAGTAGTTAAAAGTGTGAGCTCTGTTGTCAGGCTGATTTGATTTGTTTGTTAAATCTCTGTCTCTATTGGCCTGAGCAAATTGTATAATTACCTGAAAGTTCAGTTTCACCACCTTTAAAATGGAGGTGTAATAATTCTTGCTTTTATTTCACTCATCCATGTTCTAGATATGAGAGATGCCCATAAATCAAAGTTTCTGTTATTGACTTATATTCAGGGAAGCTAAAAATATATATTAAAGAAATAAGCATGAAGACGGAATAGTAAATTCTGTGGTAACATAGTGACTGGGCTCTATATTGCGGTATGAAGATGATATAGTTAAGCTGATATGTGAATAAGAAGAACATAACCATACAGAGATCTCAGAGAAGAGCATTCAAGGCAAAGAAAGCAGATAATGTAAAGCTCTGGGCAAGAATGAATTTCCTATATTCAAGAAACAAGGAAAAAAAGGCCAGGGAGACTTGAACATCATGATCTAAGGAGAATGTCATATCGATGTTAGGAGAGGGAAGGAAGGGTGATAAACGGTACAGCTTTATAAGCCAGGACAAGGAGTTTGTTTTTTATGATAAGTATTATTAGGAGCCATTGGAAGGTTTAGAGAAGGGAATGCCATGTTAATGTTTTACAAAATATTTCTTGAGATAGTCAGTGGAGAATGGGATAGAGAAGGAAGACTTGGTAAGAGAATGCGGCAGTAGCCCGGATGAGAAATGTGCTTAAATGAAGTGGAAGTTCTAGATGTGGTGACAAATGGGTAGAGGAGGAGTGAGAGGATGAGAAGAATCAAAATCCTAAGTTTTTAGCTTTTGCAACTGATGGATGGTGACACCATAACCTGAGATGGGCAAGATGGATGGGCAGGTTTTTTGAAGAAGATTTGTCTTGGCCTTGTGAACATTTAGATGTAAATCTGCAGTTGAAGATATGAATCTGGACTTTAGGAGACCTGTCAGAGCTGAAAACAGAAATTTTAGGATTATTGGTACATGAACACTTCAGAGAAGGGAGTGGAAAAGAGAAGGTTCTCCAGGATGAGCCCCATGGTACACCAAGATGTAAAGTCTGCCAGAAACAAGGTCAACCAAAGGCACTGGAAGGCATGGTCACTGAGGTAGGAGGAAAGCCAGAATAATTAGCCATTAGCATGCTTGTACATAGTAGCTTCTCTTTAAATGACAGAGTCTTATTTGGGTTTCTTCACAGTACGGAAACAAGTAGATTGAGAGGTGATCCCAGGAAGGCTGGTAAGAAGTGGAAAGTGAGACAGTGAAGGGGAAGGAGCTGACGAGAAATGGTTTATCAAACAGGTTGCCACTGGGGAAAACTGGAGCTCAATCCTGCTGCTGACTTTTTGGAAACTGGGTGAAACATGTTTTAGAGTTGCTCCATCCTAGCTAGGAGTGAGGAATATTTATCTTTCATCCTTGTTTGCCGTTCACTGGTATCTGCTCCCTGAATATGAACTAATGACACTTAGGGTCTGCCCCCAAGATAAAGAAGGGATGTGATGCTTCTGGCAGGACACTACAGCCTGTACCAGAGCACGTGCTGAGCAGGTCTAGATGGGCACCACTGGGGTCAGTGTAGTTAGCTGTTCCTTTTATCATGTTCCTGACTATTTGGCCCTAATCATTTTATTTTTCTTCACTGAAGTATAATCAGAACAACAGATATTCCAATTAATGAAACAGAATTACTAAAACAAGAGAGAATTCAAGATTCTTCATTACTGGTGATACCATATTTTTCAGTGAGTGAATAATTGACCTTATATTGTTGATCTAAAGAAGTAGTGAGTTTTAAGGAATATTTTTGGTGCCCAAAACACCATTAAATGGTGAACCATTAAGTATGAATGTAAGCACATATAGCCTTGGTGTTTGATATTTTCTGAAATATCAGAAGAAGAATTCACATGATACAGTAGCTCGAAATGCAGTGCCTTTCTCCCAGAGAACGTAAAGGTTAACTTGATGCTTTTAAGGTGCCTTGTACACATGCACTCACTTGATCCTACCTCCTAGGAGGGTAGTGAGTGAAGTGATTAGTGTCACAGGTGAACCTGAATTGCTTTTAAACTTCTTATCTGAGCAAGTGGCAAATTTGAGGCTAAGATTCAGGTTTATTGACATCTGATCTAGTTTCCTTTTCTCTGTGTCATAATGGAAATGGTAAAATGCTTACTTGAACCTACAATGTGCCAGACACTGCCTCTAAACACTTTAGAAAAATTGCTAATTTAATCATCAAAACAACACTATAATTTAGGTAGTATTATTATCCCCATTTTACTCAGGGAGGCACAGAGGTCAAAAAAGATCCTGTACACATCTCATAAGTGCCAGAGTCCCTAAGGACTGAAAACCAGGCATTCTGCTCAAGGGTCCATTCTTCTTGAACCACAGTGTTGCACAGCTGAAGTAGCAGAGATGCACTATGATCATGTCACTGGCTAATGAATTGCTTGGACAAATAATGCATGTGATTTGTATAGTACTTTTTCTATAAATTCATTTTGTTAATTATTTTACTGAAGATTGAAAAAAAAAACACATACCTCACCACAAATAGTATTATTTTCAATTCAAAACTTTTCTCTCTCTCTTTTTTTAAAATAAATTTTGTTGAATTTTTACAGAAAGGAAGGGAGAGGGATAGAAAGTTAGAAACATCAATGAGAGAGAAACATCGATCAGCTGCCTCCTGCACACCTCCCACTGGGGAGGCACCCACAACCAAGGTACATGCCCTTGACCATAATCAAACCTGGGACCCTTCCATCTGCAGGCCAACACTTCATCCACTGAGCCAAACCGATTAGGGCTGGGATATCTTTTCTTTAAATCTCTTTTATATGGTCTGAACTGACTAGTTTTTAAAATATATATTCTAATATGTAATCACTTAATAGTGTGATATTTCCCTTTTGTGAATTCTTATGCCTTATCATTCATTCAGTTTAAAAATATGCAGGATACCTGGAGATACTCTATCAATAATCTTCCATTAAAATTTTGTTTTTCTCTGTCTGACTTATTTCACTTAGCACAATAACCTCTATAGCCACCCATGTCTCCAATGATAAATATGATTTCACTTATATGTGGAATAAACAAAGAAACAAACAAACTAAATGGGAACAAATTGATGGTTTCCAGATAGGAGAGGTGTTCTGGAGGATGGGTGAAAAAGGTGAAGGGATTAAGTAATACAACTTTCCAGTTATAAAAACACTCATGAAGATATAAAGTAAAGCATAGGGAATATAGTCAATATGATAATAATTATGTACCATATCTGGTGGGTACTAGGTAGTTTGGATGATCACTTGGTAAGTTGTATAAGTGTCTAATCACTATGTTGTTCACTTGAAGCCAATATAATATGTATTGTATGTGAACTGTTACCGAAAATTGGGTAAAAAAAAGGAAGGTCTACCGGCCAGATGCTTTATGCTTTAGAAAGGGAGCCGTATGGGCCCAGGTGTCCATTGAGAAATATTGTACCATGTTTTATTATTATGTGTGCCTTATGTTACTTTATCACTTCTCAAATTTATTTTATCTATTTTGTTATTAATAACTTTCTTATTAATTTCAAATGTGTTACATCATTTGATCACAGCAACAGTTTGATACTGAGTAGATCTGTAAGGAGATCACTTTAATCATGAAGGAAAATCTTTTATCCACCTTCTGAAGAGATGACTGATTTTAGTAGCTCCTTTGCCATGTGGAAGAGTTCTCCAGCCCCAGTTAGCCTGAAGGTGTTGTAATTACTTCACCCATCCTACTCATATTGGTGACTATTTAAATCCTATTGTAAAGGATTAAAGGCTCATGCAATCCTTTCATAGCCCATGAATTTCAAAATTAGAAGGTGCTTAATTTATTGGCTCCCAAATCCTGTTTCCACTTAAATCTGTTAAGTAGAGCCACAGAAGAAATTATGACCCAATATGTCTTCTCTTACTTAAAATGTCAAGTTCTCACATCCCAAAAGTTAGTACCAGAATTATATATCTATGTGTTTAATTTTTGTTGTAGTTTTTTACATATGAATAAAATAAGGTATCTGGTAATTTAAAATTATGTATGGAACTCTCTTGTAATTGTAATCACTTACACAAGGAGCAATTTATATTTTTTAGAGGTTAATTTGCAGGTGAATAGAGTTGTGAGCACATGATTAAAGCCAGAGTTTTTATAATTTAAACATTATCTTTTGGAAAGTACTTTAAAAATAAACTAGCTTAAGTGTATCCTATTTAAATATTTTTTCTTTATTTTTCTGATATTGGTCCTGAGATATACAATTTTATATGGTATATATAATAGCTAGAGGTTAAAAATTGAATACTGAAATGTCTCTTTAATGTCTGTCTTGTCTGATGGCTGCAGCCAGATTTTATGGAAAAGCTTACAGAACATGAGAAACAATTTCACTGTTACTGTCTGTGTCAGAAATAGCCGGAGGTGAGCTCCAGGTATTTTGTGAGTCCTTTAGAGGTTGATGCAAAGTTCTGTCAAGATTCTGACCAGAAAACTAATTTCAGTTATATTCATTTTTTAAATGAGTTGTCTCACTCATAACTGTGTAATGCCACTTGGAAGAGTAGGAAAAATATGATAAGTATATTAGTTGGCACATTATTATAGGGTTCAATCCTGGCAGATAATTCTCTGCAGAGTATATGTGAGCATAAGACTGATATTTGAAAATATAATGGCTGAGAATTTTCCAGAATTTATGAAAGGCATAAATCCTTAGATTCAGGAACACCAACAAATCCTACACATGACAAATGAAAAGAGAACTGCACCTAGACATTTTGAACCCCATCCATAGAACTCTAAACACAAGAATAAAATTCTAAGAGCAACCATAGTGAAAGGAGAAGTTACCTACATAGGCAACAACCATTGGACAGACAAGTCTCTCACATAGAATCGGTGGAAGACAGAAGCATTAAATAGAGATTTAGAGTGCTGTAATAGTTGTCAAACTACATTAATAAATGAGTAAAGCTGCCCTTCAAGAACTAGGCTGAGCCCTAACTGGTTTGGCTCAGTGGATAGAGCATCAGCCTGTGGACTCAAGGGTCCCAGGTTCGATTCCAGTCAAGGGCATGTTCCTTGGTTGCGGGCACATCCCCAGTGGGGAGTGTGCAGGAGGCAGCTGATTGATGTTTCTCTCTCATCGATGTTTCTAGCTCTCTATCCCTCTCCTTTTCTCTCTGTAAGAAATTAATAAAAATATATTTTAAAATAAAAACTAGGCTGAAATAAAGGTACCTTTCAAAAAAATGAAAACTGAGAGAATTTGTCACCAGCAGACCCTGACTGAAGGAATTTCTACACGATGTACTTCAAGAAGAAAAAACAATTGTGGAATGGAGATTCAAATTAAAAGGGGGGAGAAAAGAAATGATGAGAAAATAAACGAATGCATATGTAGGTAAATCTAAGCCACTGTCAGGACAGAATATGGAGAGACAGAATCATCTCCTGTGGGCTTCCTATAGGCAAAAGGTGTCAAACAAGGGAGCATTTCTGTTCATCTCTATTTGTTCATCTTTCTATTTGTTTAATCTGTAAGCAGACTCAGAGGAAGGAAAACTGGTGGAAGAAATATCAGTAACTTAAGGTACGCAGCTGACACCATCTTACTGGCAGAAAGTAGCAAAGACTTGAAAAGACTTCTGATGAAAGGAAAGAAGAAAGTGCTAAAGCGGGGCTGCATCTGAACATCAAGAAGACAAAAATCATGACTGGAGAAGAAATACACAGCTTTAACATGGACAGTGAAGGCACTGAAATTGTTAACGATTTTGCTAACCCTGGTTCAGTCATCAATTCAAATGGAGGCTACAGCCAAGACATCGAGAGAAGGCTGAGGCCCAAAATGGCAGCAATGGAAGAATTAGGAAAGTTCACTAAGAGTAACCAAATGTCATGCGAGACCACAGCTAAGATCATCCACACCCTTGGAATCCCAATTACTTTGTACAGATGTGAAAGTTGAACCGTGAAGAAGGCTAATAGGAAAAACAAACAAACAAAAACATTCATTTGCAGGAGGTAGGGGTGGGCTAGAAGGGGTCAATGGGGGGAACTGGGGAAGTATATGTAATACTTTCAATAATAAAGATTAGAAAAGAAAAGAAATAAGGTGTTGGAGAGCTTTACAGATACCTGGCCTGCCAGGATGACCAGCCGTGGGTCGTAGAGCAAATACTCCTGAAACATTGCTAGGCAAAAATTACAAAATGGAAGCTGTCCTACTTTGAGAACATCATGAGATGACAAGGTTCTTTGGAAATGACAGTAATAGAAGACAGCAGGAAAAGTTAAAGACCACACATGAGATGGGCTGGTGCCATAAAAGAAGCCATAGGCAGAGATGTACAGGAGCTGAGCAGAGCTGTTGAGGACAGGGCATTGTGGGCATCACTCAGTCACAGAGTCACCAACTCAGTGGCATAGAACACACAAATCTAAATCAATCATAGTGTGTAGAGGGTTCAAAGATAGATAAAACAGATAGGAGACAAAAGATGCCTGTAATCGGAGGAGAGGCAATTTGAACTAAACTCTTTTTTTTAAAGTCATTTTTATTATTTAGGAGGAAGATTGGATTACATTTAAACATTATTAAGTTAACTGTGCATATTATATTTTCCAGAGTAACCACCAAAATAATTAAATATATATCTCCAGAATAAATTAAAAACCCAGACATGCACTAATTGTACATCAGAAATATTGTCTTTTGCAATTGCAAAGCTATTTTCTCTTCAGCACCTTGTAGGCCTTACTTGAATCCAATAAGAGAAATTCAAGGAAAGTCACTGGTCAGCCCTGGTGATCAAGGTCAATACTGAAGTTATAACTTCAATAGCACAAATACTCCAATGAGATTAGCACATTAGAAGCAAGAGAACTTTGCTGGCCTACCTGGGAGGAAGCGTGGGTATCCAGAGTTCATGTTCGATTATTCAAAAATTCAGATTTTCCATTATTATGGACATAGTTAATTCTAATAAAAAATCATTAGCATGGCCCTAGATCTACTTTTTCAGACAAGATCAACTGTTAGAAAACCTACCAGCAATTCCAGTGCCCCATATGGAGCTACAGTCTATCTCTGCCTTAAATGACCTCAAAAGAGAGATAACACTAACTGATATGACATTTATTTAGAATAAATTAATTTTGGAACCTAACAGGATACTGCTACAATTACTTGCTAAGAGTCTCTTAATAGTCATCTGCCTTATGTGTTTCTAATTCCTGTAAAATTTTCCTAATGTTCTAAAGCGATAGTTTTTTAAGTATGATGAGGGTATCTCTGGGGGTCCTATGGCCCTCTCAGGGGGTCTGTGATATCAACATGATTTTCATAACAATACTATGGAGTTATTTGCCTTTTGTCCCTCTCCTTGGTGTTTTCCAGATGCTTATGACAGGATGTCTTAACATATCGAAAGTAGAAGCAGATTTGAGAATTCAGCCGTCTTCTTTTAAAGTGCACATTAAAGATATTAACAAAAATTTTAGACCATGCCATTTTTTCACTAGATAGATTGGTTTTTAAAATATGGTTATTTTTTACAGTGCATATGTTATTTATATTAACCTGTAATGGATTATTATTTGTAAATGAATTAAAGATTTAAAAATATGTTAATTTACAGTGTGGTAAATATCTCTGTGTATAATACACAGAAACAAAAAGTCTGAGGCCTTCAATAATTTTTGAGATTGGAAAGTGATGCTTTGAATAGGTATGGAGTTCTTTTGACATGTTGGAGGGACTGTGACATAAGCCACTTTGTAACTTCCTAGGTAGCAACATGCATTAGGAAAACTAGATTGTGCATGTGTTTAGGTAGAGGTGATTCAGATATTTCTTGGGCAAACTCTAAGTGCTATGTATTATCTGTAATCTTCTGTAGACCTTCTTCAGGGTAAATTAGAGACCCAAATGTTTTCATAGCTCCAACCTTGAACTGTTGTTTTAAGATAGACACCAATAAACATTAAGGGTCTACTGGGAAGGAAGAGAGCATTTTCAGACTTATGAGCAGGGGGAAGAAAATCAATGCAGTCCCTAAGGCTGTGTAAGTCATGGGTAGCACAAGTAGTCTTATGCAAACTTGACAGTATCATGAAATATTAACCTTTGCTTTGGAATTTTACCAGAAATTAAAGTGGCATTATAAAGGAAAGTCAGTGGTTTAGCCTGTGTCTTGGGAGGAATTTATATGTCTGCTTTGTTTTGTTACTTTATTTTGGCTGAGCTCTGGAAAGGCACCCCCACCCTCGAAAACTTGGGTCACCTCACATTCTTCTGCTACTGGCTCTCATTCACTTTTTCTTCCCTTCAATCCTTGATTAAATCTTCTTGGTCCCTAGGAGTTCTTATTTCTTATACAGCAAGGCATGCACTTTGTCCTCTTGTTAAGGCATAAATTAATAAGCTTAACTCCCTCTTTGAAGAATTGGTTGGAATGCTTTTTTGGTGGAAATTAATATGCAATTACTGAGTAAGACTGCCATTTCACCAAATAGAAGAATAAAAGACACAGCTTAGTTGCACTTGAGAATAATCGGAATCTAATTTTAGTTTGTATTCTACCACAATGGCTCAAGCCTTCAAAGAATAAAATGATGTCAACTTTCCTAGGAAAGTAAGTACAGATTTCCCCCTGCAGCATGTTTATAACAGGACTGTTTAATACAAGGCTTTGAAAGAATGTGGGCTGAGTGATCCTTCTTGCACTGGACTTTGGAGTATTAGACACACCCTATTGACCTATGAGTTGCACAGTATTTGTCTGTCTTTGGCATTAAATAAATCCTCCAAAGGGCAGTAAGTATAATACTTCTCAAAATTGCATCTTTAATACTTGGTAATATTCCTGTGATACTCTGCTGGGGCTAGGGGAAAGACCATAAGAGGTGGTTTAGTCCATTGCCCTCAGTCAACCTTTTGGCTTGCATGGGTTTTCATCTTTTATATGCAGATAAATTGTGTTGTTTAACTGCATACTGAAAATATTTTGTAGGTAATGATAATTTATGTGCCAGTGAAGTACCGTGCAGGAGGTGGAATAACTATTTGGAACAGTATGTGGAGAAGAATCACAGCACACCTTAGAGGTTAAAGGGACTCAACCTGAAGAAGTGAAATCTACACAGACACGTCTCAAGAGACCTCAGATTCTGTGTTTGGCATCTGCATTTTGCTTTTGTTTCTGCAAGTCCTTGGAATAAGCGAGAGTTTACAGACACAATTATAAAAATACTTCTTAGCTATAGATTTTTTTTCAAACTGAAGTAAAATTATAAATAAAGCCAAGTTTCTCTAAGGCTGATGTTGACCACCATGCTGAAATAACTGACATTAATCTCTAAGGGCCTTAACTGCCCCTTTTGTGTTTTGAGGATAATCATGTCTACCCTGACTACTACACATAATTTTGTAAGAAAATGTCAGATAATGTATGTGCAAGTGCTTCCCAAAATACTCTAATGTTACTAACTTAAACTATTATTATTATCATCTTTAAACTGCCCTGTCCTCCAGTTCTTCCTATCCTGGCACATTTTCTTAAAAATTGCTGCAGACTGTGAAAACACTTCCCCTTAAAAAAACAACACACATGGGTGAGACTGGTAAATATGTTATATTAAGATTCACAGTAAACAACTGAGTAAACAGCTGGCTAATACAGGCTTGTTAAGTCTTCACCCAAAATCCAACTCTATTTTTTGGTTAATAACTTTATAAAAAGGAAGTATTATGCTTGCACATAGCCAGTACAGTCTTGGAAGAGATGACAAAGTAAGAGGGCTCACTTTTCAGTATATATGGAAAAAAATTGAGAGTCCAAAAATAGGTCCATAAATTTATGATCAATTGATTTTGACAAAGATTTTAATGTCCATTGTTCCACAATGACCATTTCCAACATCATTGAATGGGGAAAGAATAATCTCTTCAAAAAATAGTACTGGTACAATGGGGTATCCACATGTAAAAGTCTGACATTGGACCCTTAATTCACACCACATATAAAGTCAAAGTGGGTTAAATACATAAGTAAAACTCTTAGAAAAGAAACATAGTAGTAAAATTTCATAGTGTTGGATTTTTGCAGTAGATTTTTAGATGTAATGTAAAAAGCAGAAGCACCAAAATAAAAGTAAATTGAACATCATAAAAACTTTTGTGCCTCAAAGGGCACTATCAAGAAGTGAAAAGAAAACCCACAGAAAATATTTTAACTCATATTTATGAGTCTAACTATCCAGACTATATAATGAGCTCTTACAACTTAACAACACAAGAAAAACCCCCAAAAGTTGGGTAAAAGGCTTGAATAGACGTTTCTCAGAAGACACAAATGGCAACAAACACATAAAAGTATACTCAAGACCATTAGCCATTCACACTTATAAGGGATGGACATAATAAACATTAAAAAGGGAAATTAACATTGTTGATGAGGACGTAGAGAAATTAAAACCCTTATATATTGCTGGTGGTTGTGTAAAGTGTTCCCACTACTGAGGAAAACATTTTGGTGATTTCTCAATAAGTTAAATACAGAATGACCATACGAATCAGCAATTTCACTCCTAAGTATATACCAAAAAGATTGGAAACAGGTGTTCAAACAAAAACTTGTGCACAGCCCTAACTGGTTTGGCTCAGTGGATAGAGCATCAGCCTGCGGACTCAAGGGTCCCAGGTTCGACGCTGCTCAAGGGCATGTACCTTGGTTGTGGGCACATCCCCAGTGCGGAGTATGCAGGAGGCAGCTGATCGATGTTTCTCTCTCATCAATGTTTCTAACTCTCTATCCCTCTCTCTTTCCTCTCTGTGAAAAATCAATAAAGTGTATTTAAAAAAATGTGCACAAATGTTCATAGCAGTACTATTCACAATCACCAAAAAGTGAAAAGAAGCCAAATATCCATCAACTGCTGTATAAATAGAGTGCTACATAGCTATCTAATGGAATAGAGTTCAGCCATCAAAAGGAATGAAGTCCTGGTACATGCTACAACCTGAATGGACTTTGAAAATATGTACAAAGTGAAGGAAGTCAGACACAAAAGGCTACATAAATGTATGACTTCATCTATATGAAGTATCCAGAGTATAGATGATCTATAGAGACAGAAAGCAAATTTGTGGTTGGCAGTGCCTGGTCAAAGGGGAGAACAAAGAATGACTGCTTAGTAGGTATGGAATGTGCTTTTGGCTGATGATAATGTTCTAGAACTAGATAGTTGAGATGGTTGCACAATATTTGTGAATGTACTAAATGTCATTAAAACTGTACGCTAAAATGGTTAAAATGGTAAAAAAAAATCAATGAAGTGTTTTGTAACATTTTCAGGCAATAACCAATCATATTTTATGTTATCAACATAAAATACTTCAACAACAATAATGATAGTTAATAATAGGTCATATTAGAATCATGGATAAAAATAGAGCATCCACTATGTGCAAAGTCCTATTCTAATTATTTTGCATGGATTTGTTCATTTAATCATTATGACAACTCTGTGAAATAAGTGCTCTTCCATTTTTTTTTAATATGAGGAAACTAAAGGACAGATGTTTAAGTGAGTTACATAAGGTCACATACTTAATCAATGGTCACTAAGGGATTTGATTCCAATTGGAATATTTCCAAAACCAAAGCTCTTAGCCAGGATATTATATTGTCTCTGCAACAGAATATGGGGCCAAGTACATATTACTTGGGCCCAATTTCTGGTTAGAAGATGTTAGGAAAATTATGCAGCAGAATCCCTGCTGTGTCCTTATAGCTTTCCGTAGCTGTGGAAAAAGGGAATTTGTTTTATTTTTTTATTTTTTTTATTATTATTATTTTTAATTTTTTAAAAATTATTATTACATAAAGCTTTACAAAGATTAGTACATATATCTCTTTTTCCCCCTGCCCTTCCCCCCGCCTCCCCTACCCCCCAGTGTTTTGTGTCCATTGGTTATGCTTAAATGCATACACAAAAGTCCCATGTCTGATCTGTTACCCCCTGCCCCCATGTCCCTGTCCTTGTTGCTGTAATTTGACAGTCTGTTTGACGTTGTTCTGCCTCTGAATCTATTTTTGTTCACCAGTTTATAATGGTTATTATTATCCATAGATGAGTGAGGACGTGGTATTTTTCTTTCATTGACTGGCTTATTTCACTTAGCATTATGTTCTCCAACTGCATCCATACACCTGCAAATGCTAAGAACTCCTTCCTTTTTACAGCAGCATAGTATTCCATTGTGTAGATGTACCACAGGAATTTGTTTTAGAACTGCAATCTCCTGGCACATGCTTGTTGCTAACAAAGGAGGAATACATAGTAGGAGGTAACTTGTTTGTTTTATTGTCCCTCCAAGCATTTGTGGTTAATTTTACTTCCACTTCTAATAATAATTCCTACATAGGTTTTTCAGTTATTTGCAATCTACTTTGATTTTCTCACAACTCTTTAATTATTTGTGTCCTTATCAAGTACTGTTCTTTCATCTCTTGAATCAAAGTTGAAATATAGGAATAGATGTGGTTGTTTTTTTGATTTTAAGAGAGTATTTAAAAAGTAAATTTTCTGAAAGTTGGTTAGTAAAACTATAAGAGGCAAAATAGAATTAGAGTGATTTTTAAAAATTAGAAATTTAACTAATGCCCTAACCAGTTTTGCTCAGTGGATAGAGCGTCGGCCTGCAGACTGGGGGGGTCCCAGGTTTGATTCCAATTAGGGCCATGTACCTTGGTTGCGGGCACATCCCCAGTGGGGAGTGTGCAGGAGGCAGCTGATCGAAGTTCCTCTCTCATTGATGTTTCTAACTCTCTGTCCCTCTCCCTTCCTCCCTATAAAAAATCAATAAAATATATTTAAAAAAAATTTTAACTGATGTGAGCTATGTCTAAAGGCTACTAACACACTCCTTTCTGACCATAAGAATAACTTGTGTTATAGAAAGGCAGTTTGTATTTGATAACTGCTCTAATGAATCCTTTTTTAAATGGGTGTCTTTGATTATTTAATGCTAGTTAAAAATAAAACAAAACTCACTCCACGGATCAGTCTCTAGCCCCTTTACTCCCTTATTTTCCCCCTCATCCTATATAATAATCCTATATAATAAAAGGGTAATATGCAGTAGACCAAATGGCAGAACAACTCAACAATCAACCAAAGTGTAATATGCTAATGATATGCTAAGGCTGCTCAACCACTCCCTATGATGTGCACTGACCACCAGGGGGCAGTCAACTGGTTGACCAGTTGTTTTGAGGAGCACTGACCACCAGGGGCAGGTGCTCTGACTGCTGGGGCCCAGATGATGGAGACTGAGTGAGACAGGCTGGACACACCCTGGGTCCCTTCTGCAAGCTACTTTGATTTTCTCACAACTCCCTCCCTGGCCCGGTTGTGCACTGGTGGTCCCTCAGCCTGGCCTGTGCCTTCTCACAATCCAGGACCCTTTGGGGGATGTTGGAGAGCTGATTTCAGCTCAGTCCCACAGGCCACGCCCCTTGGGAGGGCACCAGATGCAGGGCTCATGGCTGGTGAGCGCTGCTGCAGCAATGCCAGCGTTTCCTGATAGGGAATGATTGAGTGTGAACCCACGGCAGGCACAGTGGTGCCTGAATGAGTGGGAGCGGCAGGTAGGAGCTGCAGGCAGCATTGTACTGGGGGTTTCAGCCCAATTCCTGCAGGCCACCCAGAGGGACCCCACCCATGCACAAATTCATGCATTGGGCCTCTAGTTGAAATATAAGTGCCACGGGGATTGGAATTTATTCCTCTCTTTGTTATCAGGACCTAGAAAAATACTTAGCCATTTGATACATTTTGAATGAGTGAATGAATGAATGAAAGAGTGAAGGAATCAGTCTGCTTTTTATTTCCTTGATTCTGTTATTTATGTAAAAAATAGAAGTACTTTATTTTTTTTTAAATATATTTTATTGATTTTTTTTTTTATAGAGAGGAAGGGAAAAGGATAGAGAGTTAGAAACATCGATGAGAGAGAAGCATGGATCAGCTGCCTCCTGCACACCCCCAACCAGGGATGTGCCTGCAACCAAGGTACATGCCCTTGACCGGAATCAAACCTGGGACCCTTGAGTCCATAGACCGATGCTCTATCCAGTGATCCAAACCAGCTAGGGCTAGAAATACTTCAAATGAAGATATCTACTCAAACCATTTCCAAGTAAAATTTATAAGGAAAATAATGAAATAAAAATATTTACAAATAACCTTAATATTGAACATGCTGCTGGAAAACAAAAAGGAGACTAATAATAAATAGAAGGGTAAGCAAAGGATAGAAATAACTCATTTGTTGAAATGAAATAGAATAATTAATAAATATATGAAAATATCAACTTTTAAAATTATTTGTAAAATATACAAATTGAATTAATAGCAGATACCACTTTTTCACTTATAAATTTTACAAAACCTTTAAAATAAGCCCAGCTGTTGTGGCTCAGTGGCTGAGCATTGACCTATGAACCAGAAGATCAAGGATGGATTCCAGGTCAGGCCACTTACCTGGGTTGCAGGCTTGATCCCCAGTGTGGGGCACATAGAAGGCAGCCGATCAATAATTCTCTCTCATCATTGATGTTTCTATTTCTCTCTCCCTCTCCTTCCTCTCTGAAATAAATAAAAATACATTTTAAAAATAATAATATTCAATTCTGTGGAGGAATGATTCAGTTAGACATATCAATGAAATTAACAGGAGACAAGTAAAATCCACGAAGTTCATAAAACATAGAAAGTAGTTGAGATCAGATATGAGCTGCAGGGGTAAATTTAGGGAAGAAGCCCAATGAGTACAAAAATGCATGAGCTGCAGGGGTGAATTTAGGGAAGAAACACAATGAGTACAAAAAGGAGCACCTGATGATGGAAAGTTATGCCTCCCATCCCAACCTTTACATGGAACTAAGCTGAGCAATTCTATTTCCAGGAATTTATCTGATGGAACTGATAATCAGGTGATAAGCCCTAGTATCACTTACTTGTTAAATATTTTGAATATCAATCTGAATGAAAGACATATTTGCATACATGAGAAATAATATATGCACAATATGAATCACTACAGAGAATTTTTTCAAGAGCAACATATTGAAATAAAGCTAAATACCAATCAGTAAAGGGCCAGTTAAATAAATTTTGCTAAGTTATGGTACACCTATACAATGTAATGCTATCCAGTCTATGTATATAAAGAACCAGAGTTGTAATGTCCAAAATGACTGAACAGATGACTGAACACTGGAAGTCAGTTTTGCAGTCAGTGCTGAGTTGCTTCTGCTCTGTGGGCAATGTGGTGACCCAGCACTGACTGCCGAGGGGACTGCGGTTCAGGCCTGGAAAGAGGACCGGAGAGAGAAGCAGGGTCTTTGTGGCAGCTGTTGATCAGCCCTTGCCTCTCTTTCTCTCCAGGCCTCACCAGCAGCCACAGGGGCTGCTGATCAGCCATGTCTCTCTGATTAGGCCCAGAGATAGGCCTGGAGACACTGACTGGCATAGAAACTGAGCAATAAGAACCAAATCTGGGTTAACTGTGAGGGCCAATGGCTATCTAGGAGGCAAAGTTTTTGATGCTAACTGCATAGAAACTGACCAATCAGAACCTAATCTGGGTGAACTGTGAAGGAAGAACCTAAGGTGGGGGCTGAGGAGGGGTTTTAAGGGCAATAGCTATTTGGTGTAAGGCATAAGAAAGTGATTCAATTTTTTAATGACTGGTTTGACAGTATAGTGCATATGGCTGGCTATCAGTCCAGATATAGGGATTATATATTTTTGTCTGCAAAGAGCATCTCCTGCCCATTTAAGCAATCCTATCCAATATAATCTATCTATGGTAATAGAAGAATAATACGCTAACTAGACCAGGTTGACTGGCCATTTTCTGGACATCCAACTTCCTTCCGGACAAAGCCATGGTGGTGGGGTCAAGGCAGAGGGAGTTAGGGGCAATCAGGCTGGCAGGGGAGAGCCATTGGGGGCAAGATGAGGCTGGCAGGGAAGGGCATTTGTGGGTGAGATAAGGCCTACAGAGGAGGGCAGTTGGGGGCGATATCAGGCTGGCAGGAGAGGTAAGTAAGGAGGGATCAGGCAGGCAGAGACAGGGGCGATCAGGCAGGCAGGCAGTTGAGTGGTTAGGAGTCATAGGTCCCAGATTGTGAGAAGGTTGTCTGACAGCAATTGGACATTCCTCAAAGGGTCCCTGATTAGAGAGGGTGCAGACTAGGCTGAGGGAACCCCTCCCCTCATGCACGAATTTTGTGCACCAGGCTACTAGTTATAAATAAAAGAATGAGAAATCTCATTAAGTACTAATATAGAAATAACTACAAAATATATTATTAAATGGAAAAAGAAAATATAGCAATGTATATATTACATGTTACCCTTTACGGAAAACAGGGGTAAAGTTATTATGTATGTTCATATTTACTTATATATTCATAAATGAAATCTAAAAGATAATGCCTGTAGAATAGATGAGGTGGAGAATAAGTAAAAAGACACAAGGATGAGAGGAAGATATTTTTATAGTTTATTTTTTATTTATATTATATTGATATAAAGTCAAATGGTGAGACAAACAAATGTATTAGTTACTCAAAATTAAATAAATAAATAAAAACTAGAAAAAAGTGGAATTTGTAGAAAATGCATGTTTTCATGTTGAAGAAAATAAATTTGTCATATTTGTCATAAGAGTATTTAGGTTAAAAGATAATTAAGGATACATATAAATATGTATATTTATTGCCAGATACATACTGATTAAATATTATGATACAAACACTGTGATACATACACACAATGAAGTGTCATCAGGAATTAAAATGATCTTGTAAAATAATAGCAAAAGATATGGAAATATATTCATAGTCTGTTTTCAATGGGTGGGAGTGTATTGAAGAGAATCAAGTGAAATAATGCAAAGTAGGATTCCATATCCATAAAATAAAAATTTATAAAGCTGTATGCAAGCTTACTGACATATATACAGAAAGAACTAGAAAGCTACTTACTAAATTGCAAATCTTTGCCATGGTTATCAGAACTTACGGTAGGGTGTACAAATAATGTTAGAGCATTCCCTGATAGTAATTTAAATTTAATATTAGTTCTTTCAAGGAGGTGGGATGATAGGTAATGTTGTTTTTTATTATCATCTCTAGTCTCTAAAGGTCTTCTAATAAATACTTTAATTACAAAAACAAAAGCAAACAAAAAAACTCTTCAACGTTTGTTTCAGACTTTGAATGGACCATGTACTATATTAAGCATAGTTTCTTAAACTTCTTAAAACTATGAAAGGCAGTTTTTATTAACCATTCGTGTGTGTTTTATGCCCTTGAGTTGGACCCGACTTCTCATGATGCTATGAACAGGCGATGTCCTCAACATTCTGTCTTCAGCAGCCCTTGCTCAGCACAGATAGACATATGCCTCTGTCTTGTTCTATGGAGTCAATGATCTCGTAGTTTGGAGTCCTCTCATATTATGGAGTAAATCCAATTCATATTAATCATCTTACACTTGGAAAATCTGAGGTTTAGAATGATTGTGTCATTTACCTAATGCAAACCCAAGTCTGTCTTCATCCAACAATGATTTTTTGATCACCTCGCTAAGTAATTCAAGGAAACCCTGCTTGCAATTCAAAAGATCTTTTCCACTGGCTTTCTTTTTAAGTGACAAATCTTTGCCATGGTGATCAGAACGTGTGGTAGGGTGTACAAATAATGTTAGAGCATTCCCTGATAGTAATTTAAATTAAACAGTCATGTACATGAAAATTATTTCACTTTTTTTTACAGTAGATAAAATATGTTAATTTGTGTAAATGGTCTTCTGGGTGCAGATGCTCTCACTGAATGCAGGCTCATCTTAAAAGCCCCCTGTCTTCCATTTGGAGCTTCTTTTACATGCATAGTTTATTTTTCTAATGCTGTCTCAGTGTAGGAATCATTTTAAGGAGGCATTTGTGGCTAAATGAAAGAAAAAACAGCTCTCTTGGCTTTGGTAAATATTAATGAGCCGGTGGAAAATCTTGTTACTGAAGTGCTGTGCTCTTTGAGATTTTCCTGCTATCTTGGCACTTGTGGGCCCTGCTCCCAGGCTGCCGATTAGCATGCCGGTATGTGTTCTGTTGTGAGTTCCGCGGCGGACCCTTATGTGTGCTGACAGAAGGTTCACCTTGGTCTCTTATCAGCAATGTCTAGGCATCTTAATGATGTTTTGGATTCAAGCAAGGAAAAAAAACAACACAACACAAATCATTCAGAAATAATTAATCTGACTTATTCATTTCAAAGCTTCACCACCAAATGCACAGTGTTCATTTCTGGTCATGTATATATTGTCATCACAACAACAGAGTGAGATCTAATTTTTATTAATTTTTTAGTGAGAAGAAGTACAGAATTTGAATAGTCAATATTCACACATATAATATATGTACAAAATGATTGCACCACATGTAGAATTTGATTTAGGCACTCTATTTTATTTTAGAAAATGTATTGTGTTCACCCATCCAAACACTTTTTCAAAAACCATTTTACTGTTTATACCACAGTCACATGCAAATTGGCACAACTGTTCCATGACAGAGAGAACAAACAGGAACCTGTCATGCAAGGTAAATTAAGGGAAGGCTTTCCTAGAGCTGGAGAGGTACCACAGAAACATAGGATGGCTGCAGCTATCTCAGACAACAGCGCCAGGGATGTGAGTGGGTAGGAATGGAGGGTGCTCCTACAGTAGCTGGCCTCCTTGTATTGGCCTGAGACCACTGCTGCTTCCTAAGGGGAATTTCCTAATATGCTTTGTAAGCCGATCACTTGTAACTATTTATAACTGGAGTAGGGAGACTCTTCTGCAGAATAAATTCTACAAATTCCTGGGCAAGTTCTCTAAATCTCATCTGTGATCGATGGTTGGTAAATTAGGATTCTGCAAAAGTAATCCCATAAATGGACATCCAGGGAAGTTTTACAACCAGTGAAACCAGACCAAAAAAAATAAACAGCCACACGAACCAAACCTACACACTGAACTAAAATGGTATCACGTCAGGACTTCTGAAAGAACCAGAGCAGGCAAGAAGAACCAGAGCAGGCAAGATTTATTCAAACAGAAGATCCTCCTCCTTCTCTTCAGTCAGAAGATTGACAAGCTCCATCACCTCTCCAGCTACCCTCCGTTTCTCCAAGTCCCTCTCAGTTTTTTCCTTGAGAATCTTTTTCTTCTCCTGTATTTTCTTTAACCTATAAAACTCTTCTCACTCTCTAACATCCAGCTCTGCAATGATATAAGCAAGGGTACGTTCAAGCCTGGGAATGATGACATATTCCATGGCATTTACACGCCTGTTGGTTAGCTTAATAGCTTCCTCCAAAGCCACAAAGAAAGTCTACAGCAAGGCGAGTTCCACCAGTAGTTCCACTGCTTTGGCATGGTTCCTCTTTAATTTAGCTAGCTGTTCCCCACCTCTGGCTCAACATGTCAGTTTCTTCATGGTAATGTTCAAATATTGGCAAAGGAACACCTGCTACATTATCTTTCTTTGCTGGAATCCTCACTTGGGCTTTATTTACATTTTGGATAACTGTGGCACTGAAGTCCCCTGCTGTGAACTTGGCCTCAGCAAGTGAAAAGGCGGCTTCTCTCATCACTTCACCCATCAGCATTTTAGTCTCTGTGATCTTCTTTTGGATCTGTCGAAATCAAAGAGTTAGGGCATCAGATTTTTTCTTCGGGAGGTTTCGACCTGTCTGAGCTCCTTTTAATTGAGCCTTCATGATGGTCTGGGCCATTCTCGAGGGAAATATTTCAATTTGGCCTTTGCCCGACATGCTTATGATGACTGTTCGGCTTCAGTTCCTGGTCAGGCGGTCGTGGTTGCCACAGACCCAGTCACAGCATCTTCTTCCACCGCAGTCAGCTGGTTGTGTCACTTGACCCCCCTCCCCCATCCAAACACTTTTAAGATTCATTTTTACTTCATGAGTAATAATATTTTTAAAAATATATTTTTGATTTTAGAGAGGAAGGGAGCGTGAGAAATAGAAACATTAATTATGAGAGAAACTTATTGATTGGTTGCCTCATGCACGCCCCTTACTGGGGTTTGAGCACAGAGCCCAGGCATGTGCCCTTGACCTGAATCAAACCTGGGATCCTTCAGTCTGCAGGCCAACGCTCTATCCCACTGAGAAAAACTGGCTAGGGCAGTAATAATATTTTTTAATGGTGCTGAGTGATAGAGAACTCAGAAAAGATAGTATTGGGGTTATTTTTACCTCACTGGTCATTCCTCTAAAAACTGTGTTGTGGGATCACATAATAAAAATTATGAATTTGCCTATTTAATGACTTTACTATAGTAGACACAATAATGAAATGTAAGAAAAAACAAGGACAATTTCCCTAATAACAAAATTTAGGAATGATCAAAGCTAACTAAAGTATTTTTTTAAATAAAACTTGCTATACCATTTTAAAATACTGTTAGTCCAAGGGTTTGTATAATGCTTATGAAGGAATTATTTGACAAAACAACCTATTCTTTTCAAGAATGCAACATTTGAGTCTAGTCACATGGGTCATAAATTCCCACCCAGTTATTTTTATTCATTAATAGGCCCATTGAATTAAAAAACAATCAGGAAAAATAAAGCAGTTGTTTGAAAATGATTTTTAGACAAGAAAAAATGTATTTAAGTATTTTCAAGAGTTATTACTAATCTCTCATTGCACATTTATTCATCTGCTTTTACTGAAGTTCAGTGTACTGAGCATTTTTACTGTCATGTAGAGAGAAAAATGATAGGAACTCAAGAATATAACAAAAGTGTTTGGAAACATAGACATAGAAGTGTTGTTAATCCACTGAGTCTCCGCTCCAAAATCTTGCCTAAATTGTGTTCACAAGGATTTATTAGGTCTTTTTACAAAGCACTTATGGGGAGAATTTTTATCAGTGCCAATTCTGAGATCAGGTTGTAGCTGGGTAATTTTTAGTTGTTTATAAGCAGAGTGTGAATTCCATGAGAAACTACTTTAGTAGTGTGAGAAAGAGATAGTTACTGAAAATGATTTCCTAATTTGAGAAAGGAGCTCTTGACTGCTGACACAAGTTTTAGGAACTTCAAAACTGCAAAGTTATGGTGCTATGGTCACGTGTAGCCATTTCTCCAAGATTGTGCTTGTGATGAGTTAGAAAATAGATGTCTAAGGAGTCTATCAAGGCATGCAGGGTCAGATGTAGCTTGGATTTGAGACACACACACACACACAGATACATAATATAAACTACCAATTCACTTCAAAGTATACTCTACTTAATTCAGTTGTACTATTAAAATTCTACTGTTATTTTTATGAGCAATAAAATCATATTTGAAATTTGAACCATAGGCTAGATATATCAGTTTCATGTGTAGGGTGCTTAGCCCTGAACATTAATTCTAGAGAAAATATTGAAAAGAGGAAAGCAGTTCTAAAATATTAAACCTGTACCTTGACTTTTAAAGTGACGGACACTTTATTTTAAAAGCTTCACTTGTATTGAGAAAGTCCATCATAAAACTCAAAAGTCTTTCACTATCCTTTTCTTCACATAACTTATTTCCCCAATGCAGTGCAGTATGCTTTGATATTTAGAAATTTTATTTAGGTACAGTTTTCCAGTAACATGTTGTGCAGTCAGAATAATGGCCCTAATAGATGCCCACACGCTAATCCCTGTAACCTGTGCATATTACTTTATTTGGCCAACTGGATTTTGCATATGTGACTTAGATTAAGAATCTTGAGATGGGGAGATTATCCTGGATTATTTGGGGGCAGGGGGGTGGGGAGGGCTCAAACTAATTGCAGGAGTCCTTAGAAGCAGAGAACTTTTCCTGTTGTGATAGTGAAATATGACTATGGAGAAAAGGCACAGAAGGATGCAGCATTGCTGGCTTTGCAGATAAAGGCAGGAGGCCACAGTCCAGGAGTCTGGGCAATGTACAGATTCTAGAAAAGGCAAGGAAACGGATTCTTTCTTCAGAGATTCCAGGAAGAACCAGCCTGCCAACACCTTGATTTTACCCCAGTGAAACAGATTTTAGACTTCTGATCTCCAGAACTAGAAGAGAATAAATTGTGTTAAGTGACCAAGTTTCTGGGAATTTGTTATAGCAGCCATATTAAACTAATATAGACATTAAAGATATAAAGGGAGGCTATGTATATAGGAAGCTACATAGTCATAGGATAGATTTTCGATTCTTTGATTAAAAATTATGTTGGTAAAATCATAGAAACTGTATTTCACATAAAAATCCCCATTTACTTTGTGTTAAGAGAATTCAGGTTTAAAAACTTGAAATGTAGATTATTACAAAATTACCATGAGCGATTCATATCCATATTTATACACATTGAATAGACCCCTTCTGTAAGTTTTGAACTTAACCATGTAATTTACATTTGCCAATGGGAAAATATCAAACATAGCTCAAGCTGAGGCTTAAACATTGCTTCTGCATTGGACTTGCTCTGTCTTGTGGCTGGGACCCTTTTGCTCACAGTCTCACGAAGCCTGGGCTGGCCTCCTGGAAGGGAAAATACCTTGCCCCTAGCATGAGAGTGATGCTGTCCTATCCCACCAAGCCCCAGCCAAACTGCTCCAGATGAGAAGAACCACGCATAAAATCCACAAGATCTAAGTACTAATAAGTGTGCTATTTTGCTTTGTTTTGAGCCATTAAATTTTGGGATGACTTGTTTTTCAGTCATAGAAAATCAATCCAGTGTAGTTACTTTCTCATGCTGTAGGTATGTTTTAGACATGACTGCTCCTCCAGCATTCATAAAGGGATAGCATTTAGATATCCTATGTTAGATTTCTTTGGAATAATTTATAGCCTTTGATTTTCAGTAAGCTGGGTTTGAAATTATATCAGAGACTTCCTGGATATCCTGAAATGACTAATATTGATGTACCTTCACTTGGACTTTGCAGACCCAATTTTTAATCTTTATCCTCCAAAATATATTCAATTAAAAATTATTAGATTGCCAATATTTTTGTAAAAGCTTCTTTCCCTTTGAATAGACTCTGATTGAAGAACAGAATGTACTTATTGCTAAAGACCTTTTGTATTTTTGTATACCTATATGCGCATGGTGGAAATGGGGTTAAGTAAGAAGATATATTATCTCATTGGGACCCTTGAATCATGGAAGTGAAATAAGAGCTTTGCAAAGAAAACCAGAGCTATTTGTCTGCCAGGAAAAATTACCACCAGGAAATTTACTGGGGGGGGGGGCGGGAAGGAGACATGGAAGCAACCTCCCACCCCCACCCCAGTCTCTTGGAGAATCTATACTAATAAAAGGGTATTATGCTAATTGGACCAGGTCAACCTGACATCTTCTGGTAGTCCAGTCCTCCTTCCAGACAAAGCCACAGTGGTAGGGGTTGAGGCAGAGGTGTTTAGGGGCAGTTGGGCTAGTAGTGGAGCAGTTAGGGGCAATCAGGCTGGCAGGGGAGGGAGTTTAGAAGCTATCAGACCAGCAGGGGAGCAGTTAGGGGTGACCAGGCCTGCAAGTAGAGGGATTAGGGGTAATAAGGCCAGCAGACAGAGGTGGTTAGGGGTGATAAGGCAAGTAGGCAGAGTGGTTAGGGGTGATGAGGCAGGCAGGCAGGTGAGCAGTTAGGAGCCAGCAGTCCCAGATTGCAAAGATTGTCTGAGGGGTCCCAGATTGGAGAAGGTACAGGCCCTGCTAAGGGACCCCACTCCTCCTCCCTGTGCACGAATTTCATGCACTGAGCCTATCTATCTATCTATCTATCTATCTATCTATCTATCTATCTATCTATCTATCTATCTATCTACTAGGGGCCCAGAGCACAAATTCATGCACCTTGAAAGGAACTCTGGGCCGTGTAGCCGCAGTGGGCACATGGGTGGGTCTTGGCCCATCCTCTGCGCCCCTGCCCAGCCTTTCCTGCCACGGCCCCCACTCCCCTCTCTGCCAGCAGCCCTGTTCCCGCTGCCACCACTCCCATGCTCTGATGGCGCCAGGCCTGCTTGCACCGGCTGATGGTGCAGAGCAATTGAGGCCAGTGTCAGCAGCAGATGTGCACAGGGCCAATGCTATCAGTAAGTGTGAGCAGCAGTTGCTGCCCCAATCACCCCTCAGCAGCAGGGGGAGGTGGAGAAGCCCCCAGGAGCAATCAGGGCCAGCAGGCGCTGCTCACACTCACTGATGATGCTGAGTGATTGGGACCGCCCCAGGTGCCGGCAGTGGGTACAAGCTCCAGCACCAGCTGCAGATGTGAGCAGGGTTGTCACCAGCAGTGGGTGTGAGCAGCGGCTCTGGTGCTTGCTGCAGGGGCCAGCTCCAGCAGCAGGTGCAAGTGCTGTGTGGGACCATGGCATGCGGGAGCAAAGAATTTTCAGTATCCACGAGAGGCTTGCCCTGATGACAGCAACTGGTGCCCCGCCTTGCTCTGGTGTCCCCATTCATGTGCTCTACCATCCTGCCATAGCCAATGCCTGCCATGCTCCGTGCATACCCCCTAGTGATCAGTGCACATCATAATGACTGGTTGTTTGGTTGTTCCTGTTATTCTGTTGTTTGGTCTATTTGCATATTAGCCTTTTATTATATTGGATTTCTAGGGCTCTGAAGGATCATGATTTGAAGATGCTCTGGCGAGATGATCTCTGAAGTGCCTTCCAGCTTTAGAATTATAGCATCATGCTACACATTTCATATTGGAAATAAGATATTTATTTCCATGGAATACAGCAACATTAACTGACTCCCTTAGGGATGGAGACCATGACTCTGTCCTGGGGACATGAACTGAGTTGAAACAACCATCTATGCTTCTCAGCTACTTTCCAGTTTTCACTTTAAGGAGTTTGTCTTTACATTTTGAACAAGGCATTTGTACACTTGTCTATTTCTGTGACCAGTCATGTTTGCAGAAACTTTTTTTTTTCTTTTCAGATAATCTGAGATTTAAGAATTAAAAATGGGCCCTGACCAGTTTGGCTCAGTGGATACAGCGTCAGCCTGCAGACTCAAAGGTCCCAGGTTCGAATCCAGTCAAGGGCATGCACCTTTGTTGCGGGCACATCCCCAGTAGGGAGTGTGCAGGAGGCAGCTGATTGATGTTTCTCTCTCATCAATGTTTCTAACTCTCTATCCCTCTCCCTTCCTCTCTGTAAAAAATCAATAAAATATATATTTTTTAAAAAATGGGAGCCCAGCTGGTGTGGCTCAGTGGTTGAGCGTAAACCTATGAAACAGGAGCTCACAGTTTGATTCCCAGTCAGGGCTCATGCCCAGGTTGAAGACAATATTCCCAGTAGAAGGCCTGCAGGAAGCAGCCAATAGATGATTCTCTCTCATCATTGATGTTTCTATCTCTCTCCCTCTTCATTCCTCTCTGAAATCAATATAAAAAATATGTTTTAAAAAAATGAAATTTTTAGGGATTTAACAGCACTTGTTAATAAAAAAAATTCTAGCACCTTTTTAAAGCATTTACTGGTGTTAGTAGTAGTAGCATTTTTTTTGTTTGCCAAATATATACTTTTTCCTAAAAGGGGGACAATAAGTGAATCTTATAACATTCTTATTTGGGTTAAGGTGTAATAATTTGCATTTTGTGAACCATGATGTTTGTGTTTGTGTATGGTATGTGTGTTTGTGTGTCTCTGTGTACAGTATATGTGACATGTAAGGATATGATAGAAATGAAATTGGCCTTATATATTTAACTCTGCTACATTCATCCTTGGATATCTGGTATATAACTGTGTCTCCTCTAGCTGCATGTAAAATAGTGAAGCAGATTTTCCTTAATACTAATTTAAGGCATTTTGGAACTACTTCTTAGACCACTAAGACGTCAGTGCACTGCTACCCTTGTGTCCTGAAAGAGTTAATGGTATAAGTTTCAAAAAAGATCCAATTTACTGACTAATGGTATCTTTTCATGAGAATTACTTGGCTTTTGTGGAATAGCCTTTCATCTTTTTGCTTTTTGGTTAATTTAATTGAATTTTCATCTGATCTACATTGTTTCTTTCTAATTGCAGTCAGTCCCTCATCTTACGAACCATTCTGTTCCAAAAACTAATTTATGAGTTGATTATTTGGAACTTAGAAGGCACTTTTCAATAGAAAAATTAAAAAATGCAAATGTTGGGTGTGTTCCCAGAATAGCCCACGGAGGCCAGCTTAACCCATCCTATGCTCAGGGCTAATGCTGCTATCCAACCTGTACAACACAAACAGCAGTGCTTATGTGGGCAACACGATTTTCAAGATCCAAATTGGGAAGCCCAGAGTTGATTTTTCAATGGCAGTCCTGTCAGGTCAGTAGAGGTGAAGACTTTCCTGTCTTCATTCCTCCAACCTAAAATGATGCAAAATTAAGACATGGCCATTCATAATCCAGCAGCAGGAAAGTTGTGCAATAAGCATCAAAATAAAGCCTGAGGTGAATGAAGAGTCTGAATTTTACAGTGAAAGGTGAGGGTGTGGTCAAACAGTAGGATAAAAAGTAGAGAGAAAGGTTGAGTGCTAGGCTGAGTGGGTGGGTGAATACCTAAACCTAGGTAAGGTTTAAAGGCTTCTGAAGCTCTGGCTCTTGTCATAAAACCTCATTTCAAAATCAGGTACAGATTCAAGTCCACCTAGGTAGCATTGCTTGGCAAAGTATAGGCATTTCACTCACTAATAGTCTTTATGTTGATCAACCCCTTTTTTCCTGCTACTCTGTTGCCTTTGAGACTCTTCCTCAGGTGGAAGGGGGAGATAAAGGAGAACCTTCAGAAAGAAAGGGAGGATTTTGAGAAGCTATGAAGATGTCCTTGAGCAGTGACAAACAAAGGTTACAACTTCCCATCTCTCTCTTGGTATAAAGGGGCAGATTTTGATGGAAATGAGAAAGGGAAAGAGTGAGAGACTAAATGGGAGAGAATGTGAACTCCTAGGAGAAGGAATATGAGTCGGCGAACCTCTCTTGCATTTCTCCTAGGACAGTATTCCCATGTTAATCACAGGCCAGGCTTCCTGGGCTTCCTGGATCTGACCTCACCAATAAAGTTTCCAAAGAACTATCTCAGGAGGCAGGGAAGTGACTCTCAAGTCTTTCTTTTGAAGAAACCAGATGACTTTCTGAGAAAATTATTGTCATTTGAGAAATGAGCTCATATACCAGTTGTATAAGACTCTCACAGACAGGCCTTGGTGAGGCTATCCTCTGCTGTCTGAGGGCTCTTCTCTGTCCCCATAACCCAGTTAATTTCTGTTCATCCCTTAATGTGCTTGTGTTACATGCTCCAGGAAACCTTTCCGGAGCATCTCTTCCATGTAGACTGAACCAGGCTCTGAGACAGAAGCATTCTTATACCATGTTTTACTGCTGCCTTTTCACTCTCTTTAATCTCTATCACAACAGTAAGTATATAACTCATCAACCATGGAATTTAGTGCCTCGTACACTGGCTGACACTTAGCAGGTGCTCACTAAATATTTGTCATGAACTATTGAGAAGCAGAAAGTATGTATCTTAACATGTCTGTGCATAGGGAGATCACCTTTAATCCATACATGTGACTATTAGAAAACTTAAGATACAGAGGGGATATTCAAAACTGTTAAATAAAAGAAATTAACTTAAAGATGTCATTGCTAAACATAAGAAGGATGGGTTCTAGAAAGCCTTTATATGATCTCAAGAAGTTTATGACTTCTCTGTCAAAGTTGTACCAGTTGTCTACCCAGTTTTCAAACTGGTTAATGCTATTTCAACTTGAGTTATTTTTAGATTCCAAAGTTGAGGTAGCTGCCCCTGGCTTTGCATTGAACAGGCTGTGGTTCTCAAGCAGGAAGCAGAATGGTCTTTCAAAACAGTCAGCATCTCTATCCTCTATTCCCCATGACTGTCCAGAACAATGGAGAAACACTGGATACATCAATGGAAACTTAGTTATAGACATTAATCATGAGATAACATGGACACCGGTTTTGATTCCAGGCACCCACACTGTTAAGTTATAGGAATTCATGCTCTTCACAGAGGAACTGTGTAAGCCAGCAAGTCTCTTGTAATTCCAATCACTTATCTTTACCTCTCAGGGCTTGTCTCAATGAGCCACACTTGACATGGTGACACACACGGCGCTGCAACATTTCAGTGCTTCCCCAGGGCTTCTTCGTTTTACTACCATTTTTGTGACATGCATATCATGTACAATGTAATGAAAATGTGTCTAGCTCCTCACCCACTTGTATTTGCCATTGGAGCTTGAACAAGAGCTGTCTTGGCAACACGCTCAGACTTTCTCAAGTGCAAGAGGGATGGTTTAACATGAATTGCACAGTTTAAATTTTCAATAGATTAAAAGGCAAAGAAGAAAGAAAATGCACGTCTGAGGCACATCACCATCCCTCTAAAGAGAGTATTACATTTTAATCATAGATGGTTTAATCTACCGTATTGTATTGCCTGAACATCAAAAATAGCCCCACAAGTATAAACTGTGAACAATTCATAGAGAGTGCTGTACAGATTTCCAGTCAAAACTAAAGTAAGAATTTGTAACTAAACATGTAATTTAGAAAATGTCAGTAAAAACATGAATTCTGAATTGTGTATTTATTCCTTTTTTAGATACTGATTCCATTTTAAAAATATGAGAATGTTTTGTTTAATCGTACATAGGCCTGCAAACATAGATTTTAAACGTTATTTCTGGTCAGGAATACACATTAAATTTCCAATAGGAAGTGGTATGTTGAGGTAAATTTAGTTATTAGACATAATGGGATTTCAAAAATAAAAAAAAGATTAATAAAAAATTTAAATATTTTGTTGTTTTTGAAATTATCCTTATTGTTTACCTCTTAATTTTATATACGATGAGATTCTAGATTTAGAATTGAAAAACTTCTATGTTTGGGAGTTTTAAAAATTTGATTCATAAAAATTCATAAGAGCTCTGACTGGCTTGGCTCAGTGGATAGAGTGTCGGCCTGTGGACTGAAGGGTCCCAGGTTCGATTCCGGTCAAAGGCATGTACTTTAGTTGTGGGCACACCCCGAGTTGGGGGTGTGCAGGGACCAGCTGAATCAATGTTTCTCTCTCATTGATGTTTCTAACTCTCTATCTCCTTCCTTTCTGTAAAAAGTCAATGAAATATATTTTTTAAAAAATGCATAAAATTATAGAGAATTTATACTGACTCTTTAAAAGTTACTGTATTTTAACATGTATAAAACACTATTTTTTTTCTAAAATCATTAGACCAAAAATTGGTTGATTTTATAGGAAAGGCAAAACGGTGCTTCAATTTCATGAAGAGAGAAGGGTTGGCCATGAGAACACAAACAAAGTTAGCTCAGAAAATGCTACCAGTTTATGAGGATGATCCAACATGTATAGACAGTAACTGAGAAGATAGCAGTGATACAATAGAGGTTGAAGAAATTGTGATGTGTGAAACTAATAGTCATGAAGAAGAGAGCAGTGATACAACAGACGCTGAATAAAATGATATGCTGCATAATATCATGGTACTGGTATGTAAACAATACCTGCAGTAATTATTAAATTAAAAAGTGTTCTTTTTTATGTTTAAAATCTTAATTTCTTAATTTTGGGTTGGAAAAGTGGGGGTTGGCTTATATGTGGGGGCATCTTATACACAGAAAAATATAGTCGTTAAAACTGCTGATGTTCATTTGAATATTAAATCATGTTTCATAAAAATAGTAATTTTCAGAATTTACTTTTACTAGAGTAGTAAACATTTGGTCTACAATCATCAGAATTTGAAATGTTTTAATTAGTTATTTTATAATTAAAATTAATCAAGAAAAAATAAAATACAGTTAACATCAAAACTGATAATGCCATTTTTAAAAGAATGTTTCTGAAATAAAGACATCCAATTTGGTTGATGGTAGATGCATCTGCTTTTACTTATTTTTATTTTAATATTATGATGATTTTAGCATTCTATACTGGACTCCATGTCCAAGGTGCAGAAGTTCGTTTTCCACTAGCGAGGCTTTTGAATAGTAACACTTATAATCACTATAAGTGACATGTAAGAAAGTATTCTACCAAACTTTAACTACACATTATTTGAGTTTCATATTTGTGGAGGAAAGTACAACATGAAGAAAAAACTTAACACCATTACCTGGGACTAGCACCCACAAACCAAGGCACTTAGGGCTAGCACCCACAAATCAAGGCACAATGTCTCCCAAATTCACCCTTAACCTACAGCAACATTAATATAAACTCCCATGACATATTACCTATTTCGTGATCTCTCAGATGCCATCCCTTTTATCTTGGATATTAAGTTTCTCCCTTTTCTTGAGATCTTTCTGGTTCTGGCTATTTAAAACAAACAAGTGCACAAATGCAACTTCTCTCAAATCCTTATGCTCCTCCTGCTGCCTTGTCTGTATCTTTCTTCTCTCCATAGCAATGCTAATCTATACTGATTAGAGACCTATAACTTTAATCTAGCAGTAGGGTTTTAGTCAATATTCAGTTTTCTATCAGTAATATTATGCTGCATAATAAACCATGGCAAAATATCAAGGTTGAACAATACTAAGTTATTTAGTTACTAGGAGCCCAGTACACAAAAATTTGTGCACTTGGAGGGCTCCTTCAGCCCAGCCTATACCCTCTTGCAGTCTGAGACCCCTTGGGGGATGTCCACCTGCTGGCATGCCTGGCCAGCCTGAGTGAGGGGCTAATGGCTGTTTGTAAGCTGGCCAATCCCCCAAGTGGGGACCCTCACCCCATGGTGGTGTGGCCAGCCTGGGTGAGGGGCTGTGGGCTGTTTTTAGGCTACCCACAGCTCCCATTGACCCAAGGTCCCAGTGAGGCTGGCTATAATCAGGTTTCTGGGGTTTATTTATCTTCTATAATTGAAACTTTGTTACCTTGAGCAGAGGCCTAGGCAGGTTATGAAGCCTCCTGTATGCTTCAGCTCTGTGGCTTCTATAATTAAAACATTGTTGCCTTGAATAGAGGCCCAGCCAGCTGAAGCAGCCAGTTTCCTCCAAACAGAAGCCTCCTGTTTGCTCTAGCTCCATAGCTGCCGGCCGCCATCTTGGCTGGGTTAATTTGCATACAGTCGTTCTGATTGGGGGCATGGCTTGGCTGGTGAGTGTGGCTTAGGTGTCTCAAAGTGATGATTAATTTGCATATTACTCTTTTATTAGATTAGATTACATCTATGCATCTTTTGGACCACTGGGCTCCATTCCACTCCCTGTCTTTCTCCTGGGACCACTGGGCTCCATTCCACTCCCTGTCTTTCTCCTGGGACTCTCGGGTATATTCTTCTAATGAGGAAAGCGTAAGTGAAACAAGGCAAGTAGAAATATGCAAAACCTACATGCCATCAATTACACCTTTTTCTTTTGGCCAAAGCAAGTCACTTGGCCAAATAAATACAAGTGGAAAAGATACTCCATTTACTTTAGTGAGTGAAACTGCAAAGTCACAATAGGATAAAATGTGGATGTATGGAGAGGTGCAAAATTGGGGCCAGTAATGCTGCCATGGTAATCTTCCCTCCCTATGCAGTATGTTGGTACTATAGACTTCTGCATTCTTTCTGAAATGTCCTCTTCTTGTGGTTTCCATCATGAAACTTACCCTTGATTTTCAAACCATCCCTTTGGCTGACCCTATTCAATTTCTTTTGCCAGTCTTCCTCAAGGCTTGGTTGGAAATCCTTAAGAACTAATACTATTATCTAGCATCTATCTATCTATCTATCTATCTATCTATCTATCTATCTATCTATCATGTATCTATCTCTATCATATATCTACCTATCATCTATCTCTTCCTCTCTCTTTTCTTCCCTGTCACACACAGTCATAGTGTCATCCATGTTCATTGCCACTGAAATAAAAATGAACCAGAAAAGCTTAAATTTCTCCACTGAGTTCCAGAATCATATATCTAACTTTCTACTTTATAGGTTTTTCAAGATACATCAAAGACACCTCAGATTCAACCTAGATTTAAAACATTCCTAATATTACCCCATTATGTTCCAAACTTCTTAAGTGCCCCCTTGCTCAGTGAACAGTACCACATTCATCAACTTATACATTCATCAAGGAGTCCTTCTTGACACTATTCTTTCATCAGTCAACCCTATTACCTTTATTGCCTAAATAGCTCTGGAATTCATCTGCTTCTTTCTACCCTCCTATGTTTGTCTAGTTACTTTCTACTCATCTTTCAGATTTTACTTCATTCCTATGCCAGAGATACTTTACCCCTAAATGAAACAGGTTCTTCCAGCCCTCCCAATAAAACCACATGCCTCTGCTATATGCTCTAGCCATACCTTGCATATCTCCATTGCTGATTGCAGTGATGACTTTGCATTTTGCTATGGGATTATTTCATTAAAATCTTTCTGGCCATGGGACTGCAAGCTTTTGATCATCTTTACCTTAGCACCAAATCCCCAGGTTTTGGCACATAAAATATGCTCAACGTATTTTTCATTAATGTGTAAGTGTATGTGTGTGTGTATACATGCATACAAATTTATAAAGATAAATTTTGAATTGTCAGAACATACATATACCGGTATTACTCTCAATATCAAAAAACTTATTTTTCATTTAAAAGGCCTTCTTTTATGTGTATGGATTGCTTTTGTCTAGTGCTTAAATAGGCAGCTTACATCAGAAAAATTCTGATTAAAAGAAGTAATATTAGGAAAATAATAAAATATGACCCTTACATTATAACATCTTGATTGCTCTGATTTTTTATTTAGTAGTAGTATTTTCCAAAGAAAGTTCTTGCTATGCAGTTTCTTTCATAAGACAGAGATTTTAAGTTAAAGGGGAATAACCAGACCCTAAAACATATCCTTGCACAATTTTGCATTAATCAGTAGAGAAAAGCATCATATTTGTGTCAGTGGTGGGCAATTTGAGGACTAGGGTACTTGTTGTGTGTGTGTGTGTGTGTGTGTGTGTGTGTGTGTGTGTATCCTGAAACATTATGTCCAAATCTACATTTTGACTTCTCACACTGAAAACTATGATTTTTACAGCAGGAAATATATTATGAAAGTAATGCAATAATCTTTGTAATAATTTAAGCAATAAAACAAAAACAAAACACACACACATGCACACACACACAAGGAAAGTAAATAAGTTTTCCATCTCTGGTTTCATATTGATATAAGATAATAGGTGAAAAGGAATAAGAGAGTCAGGTGGAAATTCACACAAATTATTTTTAATGAAAAGAAAACACTTTCATAAAGGTAAGCTACCAATACTAAGTTATCCACATTTAATACATACTTTTATGTCTCTAGTTATCACATTACACTTCAGATCATCCAGCATTGGTTGGCATTATGTTATAAATATGCAAATGATTTCTCTGAAAACATCCATCATATGCTGAACCTTTTTCTTTTTCTTTTTTTTTTTTTCATGAAAGAGAAGCCAGAGCAGTATGCTTCTAATTTGGTCTCAAACTTCAGCCACTGAGAGATAAGTTATGGTGAAAGGATTATTAAGATAGTAAACAGCCTGTGAAAGTAGTCATATCTGTGCCAATTAGTGGTTGCTTACATTCACTATCTATCATTTGGGGAATGTGGAGAGTAGGATATTGAGTGTCTCAGTGACTTAGAGTGGTTCTTTTTATCTAGTAGTTGTCACAGTAATGCCCAGCACTATAAATTGAAAATGGCATGTAAATTCATGAACCGAAGATTTGGGGACCCTAAAATACTTTCCCCAAGAATACCCTACTCCATCGAGCAAGCGTTGTGAAAAACAGTTCCTTTAGCTTATCGTACATTTAAACTTAGGGAATATTTGTCATTTCAGGACTCACAGCCTCCTGCTTGGGAGACATTTTCAGATAAAGTGAATGTTCTCAAAGCAGGCAAGGGGATGGCAGATTAATATGAATTTAAAAGATCATATATTTTTTTGAGCTGTGTATGTAACAAACCAAATTTCCTGAGGTGTCTTTGTTTCTTTGCAGATAAAAGGTCACGGTGTTTTTAAATACTTATGACACTAAAAATGGCTTACAATAAGCAAAGGCGATGTCATCTTTGTCCTGAGAGAATATTGGCTTACTTCTTCCCAACTGACAGTTGTTCAGCAATCAAGGCATAGGTTATGCCTTGGTGAAGGGACAACTCAGGATTCCTCTCCCAATTTCTGCATCTGAGACCCTCTTTCGGATTTGGGATACTTGGGAAATGCAGAGTGATGTGTCCTAGAGCCAAGACCCTGTCAGACCTGGAGAGCCCACTCCCTCCTGTTGCTCTCATGGCTAGAGCCTAGGGCCATTCCAGATGAGGTCACCTCAGCTGTGTTCTCACCACTCCATCTTTGGGTCATTTCTCAGCCACATTCTCACCATTCTTTTTCAAAGGCTGAGATGAGGTCACTTCATGAGGAACATTTCTTGCCTCATTTATTTACTTGAGAATGCCATATATGTTGTTTAAATCAGACACAAGTGCCTGACAACTCTCTCTCTCTCTCTCTCTCTCTCTCTCTCTCTCTCTCTCCCTCTCTCCCATATATATTTGAGGCCCGGTGCATAAAAATTTGTGCACTTGAAGGGGGGATGTCCCTCTACCCGGCCTGTGCCCTCTTGCAGTCTGGGACTCCTTGAGGGATGACTACCTGCTGGCTTAGGCCTGCTCCCCAGGCAATTGGGCCTAAGATGGCAGTCAGACATCCCTCTGGCAGCCTGGGAGTCCTCAGGGGATGTCCACTTAGCAGCAGGGAGCAGGCCTCAGCTGCAGTCAGACATCCTTAGTGCTGCTGAGGAGAGGCTCCCACAACCACCACTGTATTAGCAGCCTTCTGGCTTGTGGCTGAGCAGAGCTCCCCCTGTGGGATTGCCTAGATCACCAGGGGCAGCTCCTGCATTGAACATCTGCCCCCTGGTGGTCAGTGTGTGTCATAGTGACCAGTGATTTCCAGTCGCTCTGCTGTTAGGGTCACTTTGCATATTACCCTTTTATTATATAGGATAGAGGCCTGGTGCACGGGTGGGGGCCGGCTGGTTTGCCCTGAAGGGTGTCCCGGGTCAGTGTTGGGGTTCCTGCTGGGGTGCCTTGCCAGCCTGAGTGAGGGGCTGATGGCTATTTGTAGGCTGGACACAGCCCCTTCAAGGTGGGTGTCCCACCCCCCCATGGGGTGCCTGACAAGTCTGGGTGAGGGGCTGATGGCTGTTTGCAGGCTGGCCACAGCCCCTTCAAGGTGGGTGTCCCCCGCCCTGTGGTGCCTGGCCAGCCTGGGTGAGGGGCTGATGGCTGTTTGCAGGCTGGCCACAGCTCCCATTGACCCAACGTCTCAGCAAGACTGGCTGGAATCAGGTTTTTGGGGCTTATTTATCTTCTATAATTGAAACTTTGTTGTCTTGAGCGGATGCCACATCCTGCCTAGGCAGGCAGTTTCCTCGATTGCTGGTGAAACACAGCCTCCTGTTTGCTTCAGCTCCATGGCTTCTATAATTGAAACTTTGTTGCCTTGAGCAGAGGCCACAACCGGCCTAGGCAGGCGGTTTCTTCCATCTCTGGTGCAACGGAAGCCTCCTGTTTGCTCTAGCTCTGTGGCTGCCGGCCGTCATCTAGGCTGGGTTAATTTGCATACAGTCACTCTGATTGGCTGGTGGGCATGGCTTGGCTGGTGGGTGTGGATTAGGTATAACGAAGTGAGGGTTAATTTGCATATTACTCTTTTATTAAATTATATATGTGTGTATATGTGTGTGTGTGTGTGTGTGTGTGTGTATATATATATATATTAGTTATAACTAAAATTACCTGAAAATTGTATCCTCCATAAACAGTGGTTCTACTGAACTTTGATGAATTTAGTATAGGAAATTCTGGAACTTTATATTCTTCTCTCCCAGAAAAAGAGGACTTAGTTTTTGAAAGAATTACTTGCGTTGCTTTTGAAAGGGTCAAAATTTTGTACAAACTATGTTATTTAAATATTATTGTTAAAGTAATTACATCTGAAAAATTCAAAACCTCATAGTGAGACCGTAAGTATTCATTGTATTATCTTTGTACTTTTCGATGTCTTTTCTTCTTTGTGGGGGGACAGTGTTCTGCATCTTAGAAGCTTCTGGGTCATGTGTGAAATGTCATATATAAAATTAAGAGGAAGCCCTGGCTGGTTAGGCTCAGTACTTGGAGAGTCAGCCATGGACTGAAGCCATGGACCTAAATCATGGTTTGATTCAGGTCAAGGGCATGTACCTTGGTTACAGGCTTGATCCCTGGCCCTGTTCAGGCCTTGTGAGGAAGACAACCAATCGGTATGTCTCTCTCATATCATTGTTCCTCTCTGTCTGTCTCCCTCCCTTCCACTCTTCCTAAAATCAATGGCAAAAAATATCCTCTGGTGAGAATTAACAAAAATAAATAAATAAAATTAAGAGGAAATAAATATTCCTTCAATTGAAGTAACCTTGAAAAAACCACCCAAGATTGTTCATATTCTGAATATACTATCTAATATAATAAAAGAGAAACATGCAAATTGACCATTACCACCAGCCAATCAGAGCGGCTGTATGCAAATTAACCCAGCCAAGATGGAGGCTGGCAGGGTGGCTCTGCACTGGGAGCCTGCACGGCCGGCATAGCTGTGCCAGGTGTGTCAGCTCAGTGGGAGGGGGGATCTGGCCTGGGGCCTCCTTGGGGCGCCCAGGAGCAGCTGTCCTGGGTCTGCTGCCTAGCTCCGCCCCCGGGAGCCTCTGAGGAGTATCCAGGAGCGCCTGTCCCAGGTCCACTGCCTGGCTCCACCCCCTGGGGGCCTCCCCGGGGCATGCAGGAGCACGAGGCCTTTGCAGGATATGCAGGAGCAGCGGTCCTGGGTCTGCTGCCTGGCTTTGCCCCCCGGGGGCCTCTGCAGGACATCCTCTGCAGGACCCCTGTCCTGGGTCCACTGCCTGGCTCTGCCCTGGGGGCCTCCGCAGGGTGTCCAAGAACACCCGTCCAGGGTCCGCTACCTTCATCCGCCCCCCCAGGGGCCTCCACAGGGCCTTCGGGAGCATCTGTTGCACAGTGCAGAAAATCTGAAGCCAGTTCACTGCCCAGCTCCACCCGGGTGTGTTTGCTCAGCAGCAGGGCCCCACCGAGGGATCCTGCACCAGCGTCCGCCCCTGGCTTGCCACCCAACTCTGTGCCAGGTGTGTCTCCTCAGCTGTGTGGGCCCACCAGGCGTGTGCAATTGTGGGCCCTCCGGTGAGAAACGTCCAGGCCTGCACTCACCAGCCTTCCCACCCCCCAGTGCATGAACCCTGAAGGGGCTGTGGGCAGCCTGAAAATGGCTCTCAGCCCCTCACCCAGGCTGGCCAGGCATGCCAGCAGGTGGACATCCCCCCGAGGTGTCCTAGACTGCAAGAGGGCACAGGCCGGGCTGAGGGACCCCTACCCCCCGAGTGCACAAATTTTTGTTCACTGGGCCCCTAATTTGTTATATATTATGCCTAGTTTACCTGATTTTGTTTAACTGCGATTTCTTTATCTTTTAAACTTACTAGAATCTTGAATCATTAATTTGGTTAATTCATTCCATTTTCCAAATGCATTGCCCTCATCCTTGCAAATTTTCTGTAGGTCTTGAGGGCTTCTCCATTTCTTTAGAATAAAATCAAGGATTTTACAGAGACTTTCATGGCCCTGCGTGGTTGGCCTCTGCCCGAATCATCTACGGCCTCTCCATTGCTCACTAACCCCCACCCACCTTGGCTTCCACTAGTTCCTAAAAAATAACTAGCCTTTTCCTACCTTAGGGTCTTGATATTTTCAGTTATTTCTTCCTAGGTTACTCTGTATACTTGATTCCTTCTCTGCCTGGTGAAGCTTAAGCACATCCCCTTCTAAAAGTGGTCTTGTCTGACCAATTATTCAAATTATTCTTTGCACAGTATCTGTTTATTGCTTTACTGGGTTGAACAAAGTCTATGGTTTATTAAAAATGCATTGACCTTTCCATTAAGTTGAGTTTCAGGACAGTAGGAACCTTTTATTCTGGTTATTAATTGCATTCTTGGCACTCATAATTTACTTGACACATAGTAGGTGGTCACAAAAAATATAATGGATGAATTTAAAATATAACTTAGAAGCCTGTCAAGCCCTTCATGGTAATGACTGCCCAGCATCCCCACTGTTGATGGGATGAGGCTTTAGCCCACATGCTCCCAGATTTATGAAAAAATTTCTAACAAATGCAACAGAAACAAAAAGACATTGTTTAAAATCTGAATCTTGAGAGTATTATACTGTTATATAAATTTATTGCAAAAGGTGACATAATTACCCATCCGATGTGGCTCAGTGGTTGAGCATTGATCCACGAACTAGGAGGTCACAGTTTGATTCCCTGTCAGGGCACATGCCTGGGTTTTGGGCTCAATCCCTAGTTGAGGACATGCAGGAGGCAGTTGATCAATGACTCTCATCATTGATTCTGTCCCTTTCTCCCTTTCCCTTCTCTGAAATCAATAAAAACTTATTTTAAAAACATATGACATTCTTAAGTTAAAATCTGCAAGAAAAGACAAAACCTCTTTTATAGTTTTGTTTCCTTCATTTATTATCTTTTATCATAATAGAGATAAAAAAAAAGGTAATACAGTTTTAGGACAACTTAGAAAATGAGTAATACAATTAGAATTTTAAAAGGAAAACACTTTGTTTCAGTAACAATAAATTAAAAACTTAATTTATTATATTTCACTACTGTGTATAAAATTGAAAAAAAAACACTAAACAAAATAAAAAGCACTGTTAGATAAATTTGAGATTCAAAGTCATAATACTCCAAAATATACCTAGGGGATATAGAAGAGTGAACTTCATTTAGGTTCAAGAGATTACAAAGCAGTAATTTGGGCATTAATGCTATTTTCTTGGGTAGACATCTTATTAAAGAAAATAGATCCACTATGACTCTTTTCAAAAGGTTGTACATACACTTCGCTGATTGCATATGTATTAATAACAAAAAAATAAGCTTAGCAATTTCAATTTTCCAGTGCCTTGTTTCTGTGTGTGTGCTTATTTAACCAGCAGGTTACTTGTGCCATTGGATTAAGTGTTACACACAGCATTAAGTGTTACTCTGGTAAGTGTTTATAATATCATTAACCATTTTAGGATAATACCAACACTTGTTTATTGTGTAAAGCATATGTAATCTGCATAATGGTTCAATGGCAATTTCATACCTAGGAATGATTCCCTGAGTCTCATGGCCTGTTAAAGCATGCAGTCTACACTTGCTAGTTGGATACAGGCATGTGAATTTGGTGATGTGTAGTGCATTTGAAAACATGGACTGGGATTGAATGTTTATGTAAGATTGAATGAAGATAATTAGTCTACATATTATCACCTATAATATCATGACTAATAAAGTCCATTGGAGGACCCATTCCCTGGACAACACTATGATAGACTTGCATAGAGCTGATTATATCCAACTAAGCTTTGGGGTGCTTTTGCCTACTTGTGTGGAGAATATCTATTCCAAGCACTACACATGCCATCATTGGGATTAATCTAAGTATATCACTGAAGATGTTAAAGATCTCTCTAGAATTTCAGTATCAGAAATAGTTGTTCTTCTCCTTGGATAAATACTATTAGGTTAGTTTTTGCTTTGTAAACACTGTGCCTATTGCAATTGATCACTTTTGGTTTCTGAAACACTAAAAAACAAATCTGAGTGCCCACTTATACTTCCAATATTTCACAGCATGTATCTGCATAAATTGACCTATTCTCTCCATTTTGGTTCCTTCTTTTCTCTTTTTTTCTTGTTCATATTTAATTCAAAATGTCTTACTTAATTATGTGCTTTCTGTTAAGCTGACTTGAATTTCTTTTTGAAATTAGGTAGATTATTAATTCATTTACTGTATAGATTGCTTGCCTGGCTCATTATAATTTTCAAGTCATTAGAACAACAAGAGAATTTAGAAAGTCTTTTTTGATATGCTATTAGGCATATCAAGAGTACATTTTGGGAAGGTCTTGAACTCTTAATATGCTTTTATATCTTATATCAGAGTAACTTTTCTTAAACATTTCAACTGCATAGAAAACTGATAAGATTTTTTAAGAATAAAATAAAAATATTTGATAGCATAAATGACCTAGAACAAAAAATAATGGTCTTAATTTATTTAGATATTACATGTCATTATTTGTATAACAATATCATAATATGCTTTATCTTTGTATTCAGGTAGTTTCTAACATACATGAAGATTGTATTAAAAAGGTATACTTATAAGTTATTAAAAGCACAAAATTTATTTTCATGAATAATCAATATCTAAATGAATTAGGAATTTAGGTTAACCCATAATATCTTTTCACCTATAGCATAGAATAAATAATATGAATTTACAGTGAGAAATTATAGAAAATACTATTTTATATCTTAAAATAGAAAAAAATGACCCAGAATTACCTCTTTTTCAGTGTTGAAGCTTTAAAAAAATTGGCATAATTAACAGATCAGAATGTAAATACAGAAGTTTATGTAGATTCGAAAGAAATTCTGGATATAATTAATGGAAGTGAGATGTATTGTACAATTTCACTTAACAATATATGAATTTTTTCTTCTTTTTTGTCAATATAGTATTAGCGGTAGATACTCTTCCACTTGTTAACATGATTAAGTTCCCTAGTGACTTAAAAATAGAATAAGTAACAGAAAAGAGGAAGATCAAACTATAGAGTAAATGGATTGATATTTTATGAAAAAAAATTGGACAACAGCTGAGGCAGAAGAAGGTATCTAATTAAGAGGAAGTGTGAATATGAAGAACATTTTCTGAGGTGACAGCAAATAGCATTCACATATTACACAGAATTTCTAAGGGATATAATAAGAACTGCTGATGAAGGGATATTGGATCACTTAGACGCCCATGCTGACAATAGAGTTAGAGGCAGGGAAGAGGGGGGCCAGGAAGGAATCCTGAGCAGATGGAAATTTCTTTATTTAAGGTGTTGGTGATTTGGGTCTTTATAATCTTGGACATGCTTGTCTTTAAATATTTTAGCTCTAATGTACTCTGGGCTCTTTAGTCCTATAAGTGTACAGAAATGATTCAAAATTACATTTTACATATGGAGTACTGAGTGTGGGCCCAGATATATAATAATTAATTAGTTAATATTAATAATTATTATTTGTTGTCATTTATTACAGTTATCAGCGGGAATTCTTCATATTTACGTTTGTTATTACTAACACAGTCTTCTAAATTATGAGTTACATACATTTTAAAACAAAATACAGCAAGGTACTCCTTAGCCCCTCCGCCTCAATCCCATTCAGGTCCTCATTCCCTCACATGCTCGATGTCCTCCAGTCCTATTGACTCTTTGTCCTTCCGTCCTGTGCATCATTCTGAGTTGCCTGCTCTTCCTCCCTCAAAACAAACATTTGACCGTTATGTGATGTACTTTTCTTCTCCTTATGCTTACCACTAACAACTAGAAACTTGTGTCTTATCCTAATTGTTACCTTATTATTACTATTTTAAAACCTCAACTGTTCAAAATTGAGTTCTATTTATTAAACTTCACCAAAACGACTGTTAGGGAATGATCAAAGATCTCCTTTGTGCAGATCTTCTCTGTTCTCAGTGTCTTGGCTCGCTTGGTGGTATAGATTGTCAGCTACACTCTTCTTCAAAGCCCTCCTTTTTGTATCTGACAACTCCTCCTTTTGCAGCTCAGTCTATTAAAATCACAATTTCAGGTTCTGTCTCAGACACTTCCCTCTCCATGGGACCTGTCCTGATTTTCCCCGCTGCTCCGCCATACCATTTTGTGTTCGCCTCTATTGGAAAGGCTGTTTTTTTCTTTGATTTATAGTTATTTGGGTGTTGTTAAGATCTCTGCCTTGGATTCTGACAACAGGTTCTTGAAAACAGGAAATTGTCTTATATAACTGTGAAAATCATTCAGCTAGTAAATTCTAATAAATGTTTGCTAGGAGTTGACTTCATTTTTAGGTACAAGCCATGGAAACAAAAACTCATTCCTTTTGCTATAATTATTTACACTTGAGTCATGATATCTATTTATGAGGTTAAAAAGAAGAGTGACACATCCCTTATATAATTCCCAGCAATCATACTCGTCTATGCTAGTGACTGTGCTCCATTTGTGGTGAACACTCAGAATATTATATACATTTTTTTCAATAAGTTTATTGCCCCTGTAGCCAAAGCAGTTCTTATCTAAACTTGTTTTTTTATTCCCAAGATCCTAATTATGAGATATGTTTCTTTTCATTGCTATGCTAGATTATAACTAAGAGTGCTGAATCCTGACACTTGCTCTATATTCCTTGGGTTCTGATCCTGGTTGCTTTTTCAAGGCAACCAATATGAAATGAATTTTGCTCTTAATAGAGTTATAGATAAAGTTATTTTTAAAATACACCATTTGCCCTTGGGTCTAAGGTGCAAACCTAGATGTTCCTTAGTTTATAACTGACAAGCATCAGGCTACTATTTACATATTAGAAGGAAGTTTTGCCCACAGTGAAGACAAATCAAATACTTAGATGTCTTCTAACTGGTAAATATCTGCAATGTGAATCATCACCCAAATCTCTTTCTACTCCATTGCAGGTAGATCTGTGTGGTCTGAATATGGTCTCTGTTGGTAGATGTGACTCCAGATCTGGCCTCAGATAGTTCACGTTACCTCCTGCTCACCTCACTGCCCATGACCTTTGTTAGCTCCGCCAGGTGTCGACAGCCTTCCCAGGAGAGACCCGCAGCTCCTGTGCTGTCAGAGACAGTGCAGCACTTCCAGCATGTCCTCCTCTCAGGCCGTCAAGTAACACATTGAGATCCCTTCCTACTGAACTTATCTCCTTTCAGGTGTCTGTAGAGGCTTAGAAGAATCACCCAGAAGCCAGGTCATGATGTCTCTTCACAGAGTGACTGACCCTTCCTTCTTCCTTTGCTCCTTTGGAACAGAGAAGAGCTAGTGGCACTGACTTAATTTATTGGATGACAAATCAAATCAAATTTTTAAAAACCATGCAACAACCACACTACCTACCCTGATGTCTTCTTTTAATTTTTATTTCTTGATCTTAGAGTTAGTCATTTGCTCACATAGCACATGATTCTTGGATGCCTACTAAAAGTAAGCTCTGCAGTTGTCTCTGATAATGCATTGTTCATGACATCATGGAACTGGCCTATTAAGTGACATAAAGACAGCTAAACAAATCACACGATGGTGTATGAAGTGCAATTATGATGGAGAGCAGAAAAAATTACAGAGCACGGCAAAAAGGAGAATGAGCTTCACAAGATGGGGTTAGGACCAGACAAGGAGATCCTGGAAATGGATATTAAAGTGTAGGAAAGAGGCCTATGAGAGATCTTTGTGTGATTCATACAACTTTTATGCATTTTAAAAATTAGTTCTAAATAAAAAGTTAATAACTCACCAGGCAAATGAGGGTGAGCCTGGGAGAAAGGTATTCAAACATATGAAAAAAAAGTGTCACTTATTTGGTGTTACTAGATCTTAAGGATCATGAGAGAACAGTGAAGACAAAGCTGAGTATAGATAGTCAAATATGGATGGACTTGTATATCTATAATTAAAAAAGAGAGGCTGATGGGTTTTCATTAGGAGAATGATATGATGATATTTCTTTTTAGAAAAGCAGCTCTGTGACTTTGTGGAGAATAGGTGGGTGGGAAAAAGTAAAAGGTGGGTCTAACTTGTGATGAGCAGTAGTCTAGGTGAGACGCGGTCGAGGTCTATGGCAGGAGGTGCGATGGGCAGTAAGAGGACATGTTTCTGAGTCACTTAGAAGGTGGTATTAAGAAGACTTAGGCACTGACGGGATTAAGTGAATGGAAAAGCGAGTTGAAGATTTGGACTGCTCTGGCCAGGTTGATTAGTTAACAGAAAAGGGAATCTTGAGCAGGACCAGGTCTAAGGGGAAGAGGAAGGTAACTATTTCTGTTTTGAGCAGGTGGAATGTAAGATGCCTATTGGGTAGCTGAAAGAAGGTGTCTAGTAGGTACTTGTATACATAAAACTCAGACTTGGGAGGAAGATATATATGGAACCTATATATAGATTTGAAAGGCATTAATATATTCAATTTTTAACCTGGTATCCTGTGTAGGCTTCAGGGGATTCACAAACCTCATGTATCCATACGTGTATTTTCTTAGGTTGAGGTTCTGTGCTGAATATTTCCAGTTGCCCCTCTATGCATGCACATTCCCAGTCCCATTTTCTGCCCTCATCTATGCCCCAGGAAGCTGATATTATGGACTGCATTATCGGAACTCCCTTGCCATTCAATGTAGGCCATTTAACAGAAGCTTAGACATTGGGAGTCACTGGCAGGAAATGAGAGGCATTGGGAGGGTTGGGCTATTTCTTCCCTCTCCCTTCCTGCTTTGGATTCTGCTTTTTGAAGAAGCTGTGTTCTTCCAGGAGTATAGCTCCTGTCTGCAGGTCTCTCCCTCATGGAGCCCAAACTCACAAACCTCCAGTTACACCCTCTCTTCCTTGCACTTTCACTCCTTGGCAGGAACTACTTCCTGATCTTGTTTTTCTTCTGGAGCCTTGACATGAAACCTACCCACACCATCTTGCTCCCAGCCTTTATTTTGTTTCTTCCTGGATTCCT